>NQII01001972.1:103600-151662 GCA_002778355.1 Clitarchus hookeri | reverse complement strand
CACGTACGAGGTACGTTTTCAATATCTGTTGGCATTTTATGAGGGATTTTGGAATTGTGAATCAAATAGTCTCTCGTTTCAAATCATAGGCGACCGAGATAAATAGAGAATGAGAGAACTGTTTAGGCGACCTCTGTGTGGATGTCAATGTGGGAGGATATTATTAATGTTTATTTTAATTTGTTGGGGGTGAGCGGAGTTCCTTCCCGGAATCGCGTCTACAGGGTGATTCTAAAATCATGAGACAAACATTGAGGGGTGGTAGAGCTCACTAAAACAAACAATTATTGTATAGATATATATGGGCGGAAGTGACGCGTTGAGGCACAAACACAAAAACATAACACATTAACGGAAACATAAAATTTTCATTAGTAGCATACTTAACGAGTGATTCCGTACAGAAAACGTTAAAACAGTCGCTGGAAATGCTTCCACCAACAGTCACGCATGCTTGGCGACCTCTACATATGGCGTGATTGGCTGACAATGGTGGCGTGCGTGAAATACCCGGCGTATTTGAATCTGTTCGGCAATCACTCCACCGACGCTACCAAGCTTGCATTACTGTCAGTGGTAGCAATTTTAGGCAATTATTGTAAACATTGCTGTAAAAAAATATTTAGCGGCGACGTTGTAAATAAACAATGTGTTGCATTTCATGTGTTATTTTTGTGTTTGTGCCTCAACGCGTCACTCCCGCCCACATATTCCTATACAATAATTGTGTGTTTTAGTGAGCTCTACCGCTCCTCAATGTTTGTGCCATGATTTTAGAATCAGCCTGTATACTAGAGCAGAGAGAGAGAGCAAGAGAGCGAGAGAGCGAGAGAGAGATGGACAAGCTGTAAATATTTTCCGATATATAATGAGACGACGACTGGCCTTTGTAAGAGCGTAAGTCAAAAATTAAGTTTCCCTATTTGTTGTGGGTGAACAAGTAAAGACAGGTATTTTTATTTCGACACTATTGTTTTGTGTATTTTTTAACGTTATCGCCGGATTTATTTAAGCATTTGTCACAGTATAAAACGACGTTTTTACCGTTACTTGGCGATAGAAAGTGGCGTCCTGCTCATTAAGACGTTTCGCCAGATCGTCTTTCACTTCGTCGTCGCTGGAAAATCGTCTTTTCCGCAGATGGCCTTCTTTCGCGACAAGTGCCATTGTTGCACTGTCACGCCAGGTCCCGTGCCGCAGCAGTCTTACTGAATGTCTTGCATTGGCGATGTGTTTCCCATTCTTCTTACAGAGCTGACTTGGCACTTTCTGTCTGTTTCGTAAGATAAAGAAACATCTATGGCGTAGGTGATTTTCCAGCGTAGTGGTGAAATGGCCTAATGAGCAAAACGCCATTTTCTATCGTTCTTGAATGGAAAACCTCATATTACGTTATGACAAATGCTTAAATAAATTGGATGATTACGTAGATAAATAAAGGAACGATACCGAAATAAAAAAGGTGTTTAGTATCTTGATCTATCTATACCCTTTCACCTGCAAAAAAATAGAGAAACCCGACATTTTGACATACTCTCATGCCTTCTAGTAGCGCCTGCTCAGTTTGGAGCTAATTACTGAATCTGAGATGCAGAGTCATTTTAGCGATAGGGACGAAATGTCTGCTAATTCTCCCGCATCCCTTCAGCTTTGCGTGCTGTTATCGAGAGAGAGAGAGAGAGTGCGAAGTGTTTGAAGGCGAATTGGAACTTGAAATCGTAACCTGTTTTTTCCCTGATGCAATCTATCCAAACGTGTTTCAAGCAGCACACACGGAGTGCAGATACAGCATGTTCGCAGTGCCTTCACATTTTTTTTTTTTACCCAAACTTTTAAACAACCCCATGTATGATGTGTTTGGCTATTTCCTAAGCATGTCACGTATCGCAAGCATTTTATACTTGCGTCAACAAGAAAATATCGGTTTTTGCTTATAGTTAACTGTTAATTAGATTTTCTTTATAATTAATATGAAAGTAAAAAGAGAGAAAATTGGTATGTGGGTAACGCCTAGTAAGAACTAGTTATGATATAATAGTATAGAGGGCGGTGTGTCGTCTCATTGGTGTACATTTCTAGACTTAGTGGAGCTTTGTGTGTTAGAGGCGGAGTAATAGCCTTGGAAGCAGAATTGAAACAGAGCCTCAGAAAAGTTGGGAACAACCATGAATGGACTTTATCCATGCGGACCTAATGTTAACCTAGTAGGACTCTAAAGAGAATTTTAAGCGCCAAGGTACTACTAGACCAAGCCAATTGTGAATCCGGAAATTTGTGAACTACACAAGGTCACACCGTTCTCTCCCTTACCATGTCTCTTACTTACATCTTCCTCCTCCAGGACAAGATAAAGCAGGTTTTGTTGAGACCATAATTTGTGACACAGTGTTGACTGATTCGTGTTGATGTTCCCCCGTGGGCTGGTGTCTGTAGAAGTTTCTTAAATTCATGTGAAACAGTGCACCCACTCTTACACAGACAGCTAATGGCATTGAATTTCCCATGGTGTGGTGTTTAAATGATAAAATAATTTTGGCGCAGCTTTTAGTGAGGGAACGTAGAGGAGGGAGGGAAACCACGTGACACTGCTGGCGCTATACACACCAAACTGATAACATCACTTTCTACTACCGCGCTGTTAAATACCGGGCTGTGCGACGTTTATTTTTTTTTTTCGGCATGCAACGTGCACTTGCGGAGCGGCTCTCGCCCAACCGCACTCGACCGCTGTCACTGCCGAACTGAACAACCCCCACCCCTTCGTGCAGTGGCAATGGACTCTGCCAGCACGCCCGACGCGTTCTGGACTTCTACTCATTATTTTCTCATTTATACTTCACTCTACTCGCTGTGTCTCTTCCCCTCTCACGGCTACACTAGCAACTCGAGTCTCGCCCCTCCCCTGGCCGCAAACTTAGCTTGGTTGGGTAGTACTCACCTGCCGCTCCTCATGTCGAGGCCGTACAGGCCGTTGTCCTCGCACTTGAGGAAGACGTAGCCAACGTAGCCGGCCACGCTCACGAAGCCGAGGATGACGTTCCAGCCGAGGATGAAGCGCGGCCTCGGCTTGAACTTGCCGATGAGCAGCCCCGAGCCCAGAAAGCCGACCACCATCGCCATGATAGTCGTCGTACCTGCGGCGAGGAACGCACGTCTTCAGAAGAACGTCGTGGTGAGGAGTCTTACACTCTAGTAAGAGTCAGTGATAACATTCACTGAAAGCCAGTCGGTAAGCTTCTGCTGCCCGGCGAAACAAGAAAATTAACTGCGAACAAGTTATTTTATAGCAGTGGAATTCTTGACATTCAATGGGAAATCTCTAAATTGTATAAAACAAAGTCGCTTTTCCGCGTCTGTCTGTGTATTCGCTGAGTACTTCTAAACTACTTAATGGATTTAGATGCGGTATTCAACATAATTTAGAGAATATCTTTATGAAGGTTTTGGCGTATAATACATTTATGTTTAATGTAAGGATAGTAGAGAAATGTCGAACCGTTTGTAATCAGGTCGTAAAAAACAGCTTTTAGGGCGCTTACACAGCTTGCGCTGACTAAACCATAAGAGATACATCAAATGAATGTACTACAGAATTGTAGCTCTCAAAAAGGTCTACAGAAAAATCCGCGATAGCATATCTTTTAAGGATGACCCACAGTAACCATTTGTGCCTTTCAAAGTATCGCTGTAAAAACTAAATTGTTACCGGGCGAAGCCGGGCCGGTTCGCTAGTCACAAATAAATCAGTGAAATTCAGCCACTTTATTGATTAATTATCTGGCACTGATTATCAGTTGCTTAATTTTCGCTGCTTTCACTGATTTGGCTCAATTCTCACTGTTTCAAATTAAGGATGAATGTAGCTGCAGTTATTTTGGCCATTCGAGGCGCAGAAGTGAACCTATCGACCTGACGCCTCTATACGCAAGGTTCTGAAATGGCGTGCACGCCTACCGTGAAGCCGGTGAACGTAAACAACTGCAAGTTCAATTAACTGGGTCGAAAAATCGGCGGTTTACAATAAATAAGCATCACAATTACGAAATTAAAAAAGCCACTTGCGCGTGAAAATATGCTCCAATTATCCGCTCACCTCACACGTGGATTATCATTACCGAGTGGAAACGTGTGCGCCTTTGATGATACACATGTGCATATGCGCCAGTGGATCAGATAAGCGTCTGTTCAGCTATTCTGAATTTAAATGTAAAATATATGCTTGGTTAAACGGCTACTGTCAGGCCACATCTATTTCTAGCATTCATTTTTTTTAAACAGCTCGTATTACTAAACTATTTACGTGTTTAATGAATTATATTTCATTGTGATCAGCTCTAAGAATTAAGCCTACATTCCTATTGAAATTCGGTGATATTTATAGACCTCTTAATATAACAAATTTAATTGATTTTATTAGTTTTACATTACGCAGGTTATTAATTATATTTATAATACAAATACTTTATAATAAAAAACGCGTAGTTGTAATAAATTTAGGTTTAGGGTCAGTAGGTAAAAGTACATAAGTCAAAATACTTTATTTTACTAGAGACAGGTTAAAATATATTTTCTTGCAACAACTAAAAAAATACCTTCGCTGATGTCAGTAACCAAAATGTGCATCTAGGAACACGAAACGAAGATCAACTTGCGTGCTTTTGCCACTGCATATCTTAGGCTGAGTTTGACTTATTGTTGAATACAACAATACAAATGTTTGACTTACGTGCTTTTTCCTGCCGACGCTTGTCTGAAAGACATATTGTACATCGTGAATTGTACAATGTCCCAAAAAAAATTACTCGTTATAAATTATGTATTTTCTGTCTGCAAAAAAAAAAAGGATATAAAACAACTAGAAATTGATTCCCTGAGACAATGTTCACAATTCACATATAGGCCTTCCTCAGTTCTTGCATAAATTCGATTGTTGTTAGCTTAACCACAAAGAATTACTCTTACGTATATATGTGGCATACTTAGTGATTTTCTGACTCTCAGGTGACTTTCGGAGCCCATGAAGGGTATTACAACGTGAATACGATGTGCTGACTAACTCAGCAGACAGCCACACGTAATAACAATGATCACAACTTAGTCGTAAATAAGGAAGTTTTAAGTGTCATTGTACTCACAGGCCACAGCAATTCGTTTTCATTCAGACTTGATATAATATCACCGAACAACGGAGCTTACTAATACTCTTGGTCCGGAATCGGGAAAAGGGGGGAGGTGTGCGGTGGCTGAGCGGTTAGACTAATCCCCTCCCACCTATACGAACCGGGGTCTTTTTCTGGTGGGGTCACTCCTGGATTTTCGCACTTGGGAATCGTGCCTGACGATGCCGATGGTGGGCGGGTTTTCTCGGGGATCTCCTGTTCCCCTCACTCTTGCATTCCAGCGCTGCTTCATACCCACCTCATTGTCTCTCGAGATATTCTTTTTAAGGCTCTCGTCTACCTGGCGCTTAAACAGCGTTTTTCTACGAAACTATTAAGCGTGTGTCCAATATCCCGATCTACGAGAAAACAAATACCATCTCAGAGTACTTCATAATGACTAAAAACGCCATTTTCAAAGTGCTGTATCTCGAAATATACTTTTCAGATTCATAAAAAATCTACGTAAGGGGCCCTGCATTGAATCTTCCAACACAGACTTTCCACCAGTTCAGAGCCTTGCGCTTAGCGGCGATGGAGCACTTGATGCGCGTGGTAGTGTCGCCCTTATAGCTCTCGCGTCTCTCCGCCTCAAACGCGGAGGAAAGCTCGTGGTAAAGGGCAGCTTTATATTCGTCGCGAAGATACAGTGTACAGCGAGTGTTGATCGCGAACCGCGGTCGTAATAATTTATCAACTTCTCCAATGAGAGTCTGCAATCAAGCATACATGGTCATGTTGCGTGGGATTGTTGGTACTAGGAAAAACGAGACAATCAAATACCATATATATTTATTGACAGTTCGGGTTAACTGAGGCATAACACGCGTAAACAATATGTATATTACAGAAATTAATATACAGTATCGCTGATTCCGGAGCGTGAGCCGAGTGCGACGACCGGAAGTGACATCGCATATTACATTTTCCACTCTGGTGTTTGTTCTGTTCAGTCAAGCTTGGGGAATAAACTTGAGGCCGGCATCAGAAATTTTTCAATTCTAAAGGTAAACAATTTTTTCTCCGAAAGGTTAAAATTGTTAAAAATAACATTTTGTTATTATTTCAGATGGTATTGTTACGTGCAGCCTCCCTACATCGCTTACTTTGCACCTCCCCCTTCCCCCGGGCGCGGTGTTTCAAGGGCGTGCAGTGATACTACCGGTAACCGGAGAAGCGCGCTGAGAATTACAAAGGAGGTCGCCGCACGACTCGAGAGCGCGTGCCGCGATTAGCCAATTGAGCTCGTGCCGCTTCCTGTCCTAGAGTGTTGAATGCATTGGGTTATCGTTGCAATACTGTTCTGGTCATCGCCCTCGCCTACCCCAGCCCGACTCGGGGTGTGAGGAACATTCCGGGCAGGGTCAGGTGATCTATGTAACCCGTGGCGTGCCTCCGAGTTCAGAGTCTGGGGCCTTGTACGGGCCTAAGCCCCAGGTGAGCAGAACCAGCTAAGTGGCGACGATAGTGACACCAGAGAGAGTGAAGACTGCGAGTATGTGGAGAGTGAGACTGTCCGGTGCTAATGTGGGAAGTGGGACTGGATGCGTGAGTGTGTGACTGACATTTGGAATGATGACAATATACAGTTTAATTTAATAATAAGTGCGGATTAATTGACTGCAGCGAGTATAAAGATAGTTGACAAGATTTGGGCGGCTCTTAACAACGAGGTCTTGAGAGCCAACAAGTGTGAAATGAGGTGAGGATGGAGCAGCGCTGGAATGCAAATGCGGGGAAAACGGGAGATCCCCGAGAAAACCGAACGACCAGCGGCATCGTCCGGCACGATTCCCACTTGCAAAAATCTGGGAGTGACCCAACCGGGGATTTAACCGGTTCGTCTTAGTGAGAGGCGAGCAGTCTAACCGCTTAGCCACCACGGTCCCTTTATAATATAATATAGCGCTCACTAATAATAATATGTGTATGCAGTATACATATGTAGTTTAATGTTGTAAACAATATATGTGTGAATTTTTATAGCACAATAAATAAAATTTAATAATTAAAATAATTTTTTTATTAATACGTCTATCCCGTACGAACTCGAATACTCTCTTGGCGACCTGTAACAGTATTTTCGTGCATGTATTAACTAGATGTTGATTAGAAAAGTTACTACGTCAGTGGATTCCGGTGTAAATCACGAGCTCACGGTAATATTCAGTTACGTTATCGTTTGCCCTTGTTGGAAGAATATATTATAAACTGCCGTAAACTGGAGTCACATTGAGGCAGTTGGTGTATTCAAATTTCCCTCCGTTTCAGCGAGGTGTTTCAGGCGTTCATTGGTGCCAACTTAATCACTGAACATCTGCAATACCACACAGACAAGTACATCTGGAATACCGCACAGTATTGAAGGAAACAGTCCTCGTAGTCGCATCGTATATCACAGAAGTGACCCGGTTTTACTGTACACCCCAACGTTGCTTGATTTCCTATTCATCCCTTATCCGTGGCAGGAATTAGTAGTCTCCACGCTGGCATTCTACGTTATACCTCTCGCGTTTAGTGGAACTATGTCCAAGTTGTAGTGTCTCCACGCGCCAGAAAGTATGCGCGAACTATTAAACATCGCCACAGCATGAACACGTGCACAGAGCAGAAATGGCGTGGCAGGCCCTTCCTTTGGTGCAAGTGCGCCCATTTTCTAATAGGATGCGCGAAGTTCTGGAAACAGAACTTGTGTCTGATTGGCTACCGCGGGGTGAGGAAGATTTCTTATTGGTCCGGCCGCTGCACGGCAAGTAAGTTACCAGGCGCTGACTGAGCGACGGCTGTCCGCCATGTTGCAGGCCAGTGACGCCATTTCGCTGACGTGTGCGGCTGGATTTCGCTGTTCAAGTTACTGTTTCGCTTCTTGTATGCATAATTATTCTGTGACAGCGCTTCTCATCTGTCGCAGTGAACATATTATTTTTGTTTTGTTAGCGCGCCTTAGCAACATACGGAATGTAGGTAACATTTTCAATCCCAACACCGGCCACATTAGCAACGCTTTCTGCGTCGGTTCTACAGTCCAGATCTCTTCTCCCCACCACCTTGTTTTTCAACTGACCTTATATCAGTATTCCAATTACCATGAAACTGAAACACACAAGTTTGTATACAGGATGATTCTAAAATCATGGGACAAACATTGAGGGGTGGTAGATCTCACTAAAACAAACAATTATTGTATAGGAATATATGGGCGGGAGTGACGCGTTGAGGCACAAACACAAAAATAACACATGAAATGCAACACATTGTTTATTTACAACGTCGCCGGTAAATGCCTTTTTACAGCAATGTTTATAATAATTGCTCAAAATTGCTACCACCGACAGTAATGCAAGCTTGGTAGCGTCGGTGGAGTGATGCTGATGCTGATGCAGCAGGTCACTGGCGCACCGTTTGACTGGCCTCAACGCCATATGTAGAGGTCGCCAAGCATGCGTGACTGTTGGTGGATGCATTTCCAGCAACGGTTTTAACATTTTCTGTACGGAATCACTCGTTAGGTATGCTGCTAATGAACATTTTATGTTTCCGTTAATGTGTTATGTTTTTGTGTTTGTGCCTCAACGCGTCACTTCCACCCATATATTCCTATACAATAATTGTTTGTTTTAGNACTTATTTATGTATAGATACACATATGGATTAATATTATCTTTTTTTCACTTATTTATCATTTATATTTTGCATCAACCACTACGACGATAATTTCTGTTTTCCTACACCACATTTATTCAAAGTATTAATGAGATTTTATATTCTACTCCAAATTTAATAATTTTGGCATGACAAAGTTTGAGCCAGAACATTCTTAACAAACTATTCGTGTATAGACTCCTATTTTAATTTTAAACAACTACTTATAATTTTTTTCCCATGTCTTAAGTAGTTTAGTTAAAAATGTAATTGATGTTTTGTGTGTGTTTTAAGGAAGAAGCAATAGCTCTTGTACAATCGGCTATCTATGATTTGTTTTCTGCTTTCAGAAAAAATAACATAAGCATTAGTGGCTAAAACATAGCACTATCATTTTGTGCAGGTATCCCTGGTCTTGTAAACAAAGACCTCTTACTCTTTGCATGAAACAGTCAACTGACGAATCGTTGTCTAATTCCTTTTTAAGGAACGTCTTTCTAATGAATGTTGATATTATTTGTGTTGAAATTAGTGAAATATTGCTTAATGTGCAACCAGATGCGACCAGAAATTCGACATATTTCGACACGGCGAGTCATTAAATTACATGTTGACTAAGTTTGTCATTGCTATTATAGTTTCTAATTTGTGTCTTCATTTTACCTACTTTACACTATATCTTTTTTACTTATAGATGAGTAAACTTACTGGTGCACGTATGGAATAAAGTCAGTAATAGGTCTGACTGCTTTCTCGATGATCTACTTTGAAATTTAAATATTTCGTGCCTTATCAGACTCGCAAGTAATTTCCAAAAATGCCGCTGCCCCCTCACCTGATATCTGCTCCCTCACCTGATATCATGCTGGCTCCCGCCGCTGACACGTGGTACTGTGTTTCCATGTACTTCATGGAGAACGTCATACTCCCCGAGCCCCCGATGATGAAGAATATTGCGGCGAAAATGTTGCTCATCAGTATCTTGTTCTTCAGCAACCGCAACATTGTCTCGAAGAAGCCTGGGAAAAGAAGATTCTGGATAAAACTGGCTGTCGGAGAAATACTCAACGAAATTTGTCTTTGAAGTTGAGTCAAGTGGAGAGATTTGTACACCATTTCATAAACATTGCGCTCTTAAATTTAATATGGCAATCACTAGCAGAATCGTGAAATATAGATTTTTCAGCCAATATGAGCTTCCATCTACCTTGTAAAAGAAATATGTTCCTTTACCAAGAAAAAATATGATTTTAAACTATTTGGTTAAAACATTTTAGTTTATTTTGAAATTGTTTTGGGATTTTTATGAACATCCTGAACATTTTTAACGACGGCGGCTGTGGTAAGCGACGCCACGAGTAAACTAGTTTCTAAACGTTAATAATTAGAGACTCAGACATTTCGCGGATTCATTCGGGAACAAGCAGGACTCCACAGTCCTTTGTACAGTCGAGCCTCAGTTAGTTGTTCATTGCTTGCTGCTACACTTCCTGAGACCAGGTGGCACGGGATTCGGCCTTATTATTTTTAATGTTACGTATTGGTTCAAATGCTCCCAGGGCGTGACTTACAGACTGCTATCCAATTAAAACGAAAGACAAATGTGTAAATGTTTTAAGTCTAGCTCGTCCTTAAACGAATTTGCGAGACATCCTGGATTCTATTAATAATGTGTTGAATTTGGAATTATCGTCTCTATAATGGCGATGGTGGTGGTGTGTATCACTGACCGTCATTTTCTTCGTCCGCTTGCTTCGCCCCTGCTGTGGGAGCGCTGTCTGCCAGCGAGCCGTTCAAGGGCGGCTTCTTGCCAGCGCTGTCGGCGCTCACCACTGCCAGCGACATCTCCGTGCTGTTCTCGACGACGTGCTTCTTCACGTCCTGCTTCGCCTCTTCATTCTTCTTGTTCGGCAGCTCCTTCGGGAAGAAGGCGAGCAGGACCCCGAACACGATCTTCACCGAGCCGAGGATCAACCACCCTGCGGAAGCCAGATGATTAAGACGAAGAAGAAATTGATCATGAAGATGAATGAGTTGGAGGTTATGAAAATGTTGCAGGTGATGATTATGTTGGAGATGATGAAGATTACGAAGTTGATGATGAAGTTGACGATGGTGATGACGATGAAGATGGTGATACGTAGGGTGATTCACCCTAGGGCGGAGAGGTGCCATGTTATTTGTGTGCAAAACTATTTTAACTTTTGGCTAATTTCGAATTTAATGGTGGTAATTGATTGCTATATGTAAATTAGCATAAATATTATTCTCAGGCTGTTCGTTTCTGAGATAACAGATATAAACTCTGGAAGTGGGCAGTTGTTCGCCTCCTAGATATGCAATCTGCAGGGCATCGTTATATTCATTATGGCGGTCGCTTACCTGCATTTGAACTGCGTTGCAGCATGTTAGAAAATTGTGTTTTTTTGACGAAACTGTAAAACGCAAACTCTATATTTTTACGTACGAAAAGAAAACATATCCCAGACGAGAACGGAAAAGTACTTTCAAGATATCACGCATGATATAATTATAATTTTGGAACCCTCCAACATGTTTAAAACTGGCTTTCTCAGACTCCTGTATCTCGAAACATACTACCCCGACAAGAGCTAAATTACGATAGGAGCCTGTATTGGTCTTTACTACAGACTTCATACCAATGAANTATTTACTACAGACTTTGTACCAATGAAATGGTAGGGTCGCCTCTTGGTCTAATGCAACACGACTAGAACGCTGCACGCCAGTTCAGATTCTCGCAAGTATCGGCGATGGCGCACTTTATGTGTGTGGCAGTGTACCTTCTGTTCCTCAGGCGCTAAAACAGACGCGGGTAGGCGTGTGATATACTACAAAGAAGATCTTACAACATTTCGTATCTAGGTGTGTATAGAAATGTTTTCCCCTTTGTCTCGAGTAATATTGCGTTCAATTGCTTTTAAACAAACTTAGTAGTCAATTTTTTTTTCTCAGAAACGCGTACCTTCCTTAATAATCTCAGTTGGTCAATGATTGCAATAATGTTTACTTTCTCAAGCTGCGCAAGGAATTGCCTGAAAACGTCGTTACTCGGATTTTAGATTAATCTTCTGTTCCTGCTTTAGGTTTGACGTCACGTCTTCTTTGTTTTAGTGCTAAACACGCATTTTGTAAGCTGTTTATTTAATCACTCGACACATTTGCGACGGGAGGTTTTAGCTGTATATAAATATTTGAGACAAGTGATTTTTTATGTAATAATATATCGCCTCAGTAAAAAGCACTTGACTTATGCGTATTTAAGCTATTGACTGTAATATCAAATACTATAGTAAATTCGGTATCGTCGCCAATACAGAGTGAGTGCTAAATCCCTTNTATCAAATACTATAGTAAATTCGGTATCGTCGCCAATACAGAGTGAGTGCTAAATCCCTTTCTGCTTCTGTAATATTCGTATTTGTTGTCTGTTGTACTTGTTGAAGCTCCTGGCGCGCAAATATTAAAATATTACTTTCTGTTTTGGTTTCTTTAAGAACTATTCTTGGAAGTGGAATGCCTAAAATACTCTGGTTGCAACGGCTGACATGTAAATATACTTCCGAGAGTCTTTCTCAGAAAACTCTTAACAGACTTGATGTGAGTTAACAAGATAAGTGGCGCTTGATGCTTAAATTTGCACGGCGTTTACCAGCAGTTCATTGTTGCCAACGCTCCCTGATGAAATAATTGTTATCAAAATATCTTGGTGAGTATATTTAAAGGGGTTGCCAAAATGCCTTGTTGAGACCATTGTTTACCTACTTGCCATAACCAGACACAGTCGCCTAATAACACGCCATATATTATGTATGAAAATCGTATAATTAGTTTAATACGACACTTCAAAAATATTTTAGTATTTTTTTTTTTTTTTAACGTTTTGTAATTCTAATAAGCTTGTAGTTTTGTTAACATTTATAATTGTGATGAGTATGAATATTTGTTAGCACTATATTTCTAATGAGTTAATTGAAGCAAAGGTAATGAAACTATCATCAGTCGGTGCAGTTATCTTTGTATGAAATTCAGAAGAACGTCCTTAACCTACACCATCCTACATTTCGTAACTGGCGGGGAAGATTAATTGCCGCTGCTAGGAGTACAGTTGAACGTGCTTCAACAGAAAATTACGTGGGACGTGTTGGGTCGCTGCATAAGTGTCATATCCACGAACAAGACGACTGCAGTAACAGTTTGCAAGTAGCTTGGCGTGTGCTGGAATACTTCGCAGCTCATAAAACTGAAATGTATATGAACTGTCACTTATTGGCTGCTTGTATTCGCGAAACTTGCCTAGGTTTATCGTTTCTTGAGCACGTGCTTTGTAACTGTAAAAAATAAGTATTTTCATGAAGATAGTTGCTTTTGTCACAAAGGCCCCTTTAAACAACCTCAAGGCAACAATTAAAGCTCTAAAAGAAAAAAAGTGATACTTAAAACCCAAAAAAAAAAAAATGGTTAGTCTTGCTATATTAAATATATGTACTTATGTGACTGACTAATTAGTAATGTTTTTCATGTTATCACTAAATTGTCAAAAATCAAATCCTTAAATTATTTTAATATGAATTTGTATTATGTATATTCTCGTCATACCGCCGTGGGATCTCCCCATCCCATTTCCAGTGACTCATCTAATACACTCGACTGTCAAAGGAATACGTAAATATTTTACTTAATTTCTAAGGGGAATGCAAAACACCGTCCCTTCCTATGGTTGTGTACAGTTCCCAAGGTGACATCTCTCTAGGCTCGGTGAAATGGGAACAGGCCCTACTTAAAATTTACTCTCCTCAGTTCACCTACGTCAGAACCAACAACATTTTCCAAGTCTTCACAAAGTATGTTTTCAATTTCCAGATGTATTTTTTTATGTGTGTTTATACTGGTGATGCTCAATATTTATGTATAAAATAAGATCTACAAGAATGTGTCTATGTGCGAATTCATGTTTTTTGTGTGTTTAAAGAAACCGGATATATTTAACTTATATTTAATTGTGGCTATGCAATACATCAAATTTTGACAGTTGACATAAAATTTCATTAAAACTACTTAGGCACGATAAAGTTTGTAATGTTCAATGCTTGCGTGGAAATGACTTGCCTTAGTACTAAATTAAAGAACACAAAGCTGGTGTAGATATTCCCATTACATTGAGTTAGCGACAGATTGCCCACCAGTATTGCGTTAGGATAGCAGGTTAAAATGAAANATTCCCATTACATTGAGTTAGCGACAGATTGCCCACCAGTATTGCGTTAGGATAGCAGGTTAAAATGAAATGTTTAATCACTGCTTGGCGGAATGACTTTACGCCAGAGTTACCTGTGCATACGGGCGACGAGACATTTAAAACGAGGTTCAGTGCCGTCCTTAAGGAGACCTTGGTTCTGTTTCTCGAGAACCAAACAATTTATCCAAATAGCCTGGACACTTGAAGGCAGAGAGATTAATAAAGATGTAAGAGTAGGTATGTAATGTTTATCAACGTGTGTGNTGGCTTTCTCAGACTCCTGTATCTCGAAACATACTACCCCGACAAGAGCTAAATTACGATAGGAGCCTGTATTGGTCTTTACTACAGACTTCATACCAATGAAATGGTAGGGTCACCTCTTGGTCTAATACAACACGACTAGAACGCTGCACGCCAGTTCAGATTCTCGCAAGTATCGGCGATGGCGCATTTTATGTGTGTGGCAGTGTACCTTCTGTGCCTCAGGCGCTAAAACAGACGCGGGTAGGCTTATGATATACTACAAATAAGATCTTACAACATTTCGTATCTAGGTGTGTATAGAAATGTTTTCCCCTTTGTCTCGAGTAATATTGCGTTCAATTGCTTTTAAACAAACTTAGTAGTCAATTTTTTCTAAGAAACGCGTGCCTTCCTTAATAATCTCAGTTGGTCAATGATTGCAATAATGTTTACTTTCTCAAGCTGCGTAAGGAATTGTCTCAAAACGTCGTTACTCGGATTTTAGATTAATCTTCTGTTCCTGCTTTAGGTTTGACGTCACGTCTTCTTTGTTTTAGTGCTAAACACGCATTTTGTAAGCTGTTTATTTAATCACTCGACACATTTGCGACGGGAGGTTTTAGCTGTATATAAATATTTGAGACAAGTGATTTTTTATGTAATTATATATCGCCTCAGTAAAAAGCACTTGACTTATGCGTATTTAAGCTATTGACTGTAATGTCAAATACTATAGTAAATTCGGTATCGTCGCCAATACAGAGTGAGTGCTAAATCCCTTTCTGCTTCTGTAATATTCGTATTTGTTGTCTGTTGTACTTGTTGAAGCTCCTGGCGCGTAAATATTAAAATATTACTTTCTGTTTTGGTGTCTTTAAGAACTATTCTTGGAAGTGGAATGCCTAAAATACTCTGGTTGCAACGGCTGACATGTAAATATACTTCCNGTCTTTAAGAACTATTCTTGGAAGTGGAATGCCTAAAATACTCTGGTTGCAACGGCTGACATGTAAATATACTTCCGAGAGTCTTTCTCAGAAAACTCTTAACAGACTTGATGTGAGTGAACAAGATAAGTGGCGCTTGATGCTTAAATTTGCACGGCGTTTACCAGCAGTTCATTGTTGCCAACGCTCCCTGATGAAATAATTGTTATCAAAATATCTTGGTGAGTATATTTAAAGGGGTTGCCAAAATGCCTTGTTGAGACCATTGTTTACCTACTTGCCATAACCAGACACAGTCGCCTAATAACACGCCATATATTATGTATGAAAATCGTATAATTAGTTTAAATGCTGTGAAGTTTTTATAAAATCATAAAAAAAAAAAAAAAAACGTTTTGTAATTCTAATAAGCTTGTAGTTTTGTTAACATTTATAATTGTGATGAGTGTGAATATTTGTTAGCACTATATTTCTAATGAGTTAATTGAAGCAAAGGTAATGAAACTATCATCAGTCGGTGCAGTTATCTTTGTATGAAATTCAGAAGAACGTCCTTAACCTACACCATCCTACATTTCGTAACTGGCGGGGAAGATTAATTGCCGCTGCTAGGAGTACAGTTGAACGTGCTTCAACAGAAAATTACGTGGGACGTGTTGGGTCGCTGCATAAGTGTCATATCCACGAACAAGACGACTGCAGTAACAGTTTGCAAGTAGCTTGGCGTGTGCTGGAATACTTCGCAGCTCATAAAACTGAAATGTATATGAACTGTCACTTATTGGCTGCTTGTATTCGCGAAACTTGCCTAGGTTTATCGTTTCTTGAGCACGTGCTTTCTAACTGTAAAAAATAAGTGTTTTCATGAAGATAGTTGCTTTTGTCACAAAGGCCCCTTTAAACAACCTCAAGGCAACAATTAAAGCTCTAAAAGAAAAAAAAGTGATAGGGCTACTCTAAACCCCAAACAAACATGGCTAGTCTTGCTATATTAAATATATGTACTTATGTGACTGACTAATTAGTTATGTTTTTCATGTTATCACTAAATTGTCAAAAATCAAATCCTTAAATTATTTTAATATGAATTTGTATTATGTATATTCTCGTCATACCGCCGTGGGATCTCCCCATCCCATTTCCAGTGACTCATCTAATACACTCGACTGTCAAAGGAATACGTAAATATTTTACTTAATTTCTAAGGGGAATGCAAAACACCGTCCCTTCCTATGGTTGTGTACAGTTCCCAAGGTGACATCTCTCTAGGCTCGGTGAAATGGGAACAGGCCCTACTTAAAATTTACTCTCCTCAGTTCACCTACGTCAGAACCAACAAAATTTTCCAAGTCTTCACAAAGTATGTTTTCAATTTCCAGATGTTGTTTTTTATGTGTGTTTATACTGGTGATGCTCAATATTTATGTATAAAATAAGATGTGCAAGAATGTGCCTACGTGCGAATTCATGTTTTTTGTGTGTTTAAAGAAACCGGGTATATTTAACGTATATTTAATTGTGGCTATGCAATACATCAAATTTTGACAGTTGACATAAAATTGCATTAAAACTACTTAGGCACGATAAAGTTTGTAATGTTCAATGCTTACGTGGAAATGACTTGCCTTAGTACCAAATTAAAGAACACAAAGCTGGTCTAGATATTCCCATTACATTGAGTTAGCGACAGATTGCCCACCAGTATTGCGTTAGGATAGCAGGTTAAAATGAAATGTTTACACTGCTTGACGGAAGGACTTTACGCCAGGGTGACCTGTGCATACGGGCGACGAGACATTTAAAACGAGGTTCAGTGCCGTCCTTAAGGAGACCTTGGTTCTGTTTTTCAAGAACCAAACAATTTATCCAGATAGCCTGGACACTTGAAGGCAGAGAGATTAATAAAGATGTAAGAGTAGGTATGTAATGTTTATCAACGTGTGTGTTTTGCATGCCTATGAATTATAGGGTTTAATTTTTATTAAAAAATTTTATATTGACCTCCCAAAATCTATCCTTTAATGTATCGATACACAATCCTGAGAATAAATTTTAAACGAGATTTTTTTGGTTTTTCATTTATATCTCAATTTTCTACTAAGGTGTTTATAAAAAAAACCTGCATTTTGAGGGAACCCATTACGTGACGAGCGTATATTTACGCGCAATTTTATAATTATTTCTGGGTGTAAAGTTCAATAAATTTAACGCTCCTATTTTTCATCTTCTTATTTATGTGATGCTACTACACTTTTAAAACTGAAACNAGAATAAATTTTAAACGAGATTTTTTTGGTTTTTCATTTATATCTCAATTTTCTACTAAGGTGTTTATAAAAAAAAACCTGCATTTTGAGGGAACCCATTACGTGACGAGCGTATATGTACGCGCAATTTTATAATTATTTGTGGGTGTTAAGTTCAATAAATTTAACGCTCCTATTTTTCATCTTCTTATTTATGTGATGCTACTACACTTTTAAAACTGAAACANAAGTTCAATAAATTTAACGCTCCTATTTTTCATCTTCTTATTTATGTGATGCTACTACACTTTTAAAACTGAAACAGAGATGATTGTCCAAATCAGCGAAACTGACCGCGAGCTAGTGAAACTGTTCCATGGGAAATACTGAAACCTTACTGACTATTGTAGAGAGTGAATGGCACCAACATAACATGGATTTGACCATATACTAAAGATGAGGTAGACCTCTTATTCGTGTTCTGCGCATGTACCCAACATTGACCTACCTCAAAGGAACGCAACTGTCAGTCACGTGGTCAACCGTGATAACGATGTTTGTTTATATCTTAATTTTAAATGACAATCAGTATTATATTAATAAAATACTTTTACCAATTTGTTTTTAAACAAACTGCATTGCAAATTGGTTAGAGGAAGTATAGATACTTCTCAAAGCGCTTGTTTACCAAACAGTATTCTAACCTCAAATCCAATCCACGCCATTTTCGCTAGACGNTAGATACTTCTCAAAGCGCTTGTTTACCAAACAGTATTCTAACCTCAAATCCAATCCACGCCATTTTCGCTAGACGGGTTGTCGGAAAAGCAGTTCAATGTTGGGACACGGAAGACTGGTTGTGCGCAGCCAGCGAGATCGCTCTACCTCGTCTTCAGTCTATGGATTTGACAGTGATTACCATTAATTTCCAGTGTTTTCAACCATTAAGGTGTTCGCCTACAGCGCTTGAACTACGCTGCAGTATGTTTGAAGAACGCTTTTTTTTTTTTAAAGAAAATATTAAACATGTCTTCAATATGTTTACTTACGAGAATAAAAACATAACTCAGATGAAAACTGAATGGTATGTTGAAGACGCCACGCATATATATATATATATAATTTTGGAACCCTTCAATATAGTTAACTGCGTATTTAAACCGCTCTGTTTTATAACACACTACCCGGACACGAGCAAAACTACGATAGGAGCCTGTATTGAAACTTGCTTCACAATTTATACCAATAAAATGATTGGGTCACCGCTGAAAGTCCCACAGGTAAGTCAAGCACCGCCAGAATACTGCATGCCAGTTCAGAGTGGCGATGGCACACTTGGTGCGTGTGGCAGTGTCACCCTTATCGCTCCCGCACTTCTGTGCCTCAGACTTGACACATTAAGTCCAGGTAGGTTCATTGGCCCCCAGTGCATTGCTTAGCTTTATTTGCAAGTAGTTGACGTGTTAACAGCTCAACCCAGCGAGCGCACTCTCCTGGACCAGGCGAGTGCGGGTCGAGGCCCGAGAGTGTACACTCACCGAGCCACCAGGCGCCCAGCCACCTGGGGTCTTTGGGCTCGATGACAGGCGTGAGTCTTGGGTCTATGTACAGGCTGAGGCAGAACGACGAGAAGGCGAACCCGATGGCAGGTCCCAGCATCCTCAGCGACATGTACACCCCTGCAACAAGGAACATCCGTGTCTCCACAACTACTTCCTGTCCTTCTCTTACACCAAGTATGTGAATACTTTCTTCGCCTCGAAGATTTCCTTAGTACATACTCCCATTTAGTCCGAATATCCTAAATAATATAATACATTCGCAACATGTATATATATCCTGTTTGCAAGGAATTTTTCAAATTTACCCTTTACAAAAATAAAAGTACATACTGCCGATCTATATTGAAAAAATACGCTCGTAAAGATCTTCTCCTAAAAAATTTGTGAAGAATAAATTTTGTTTGAAATGCCTATCTTTAAAATTAACTCACTGAGGCGAAATTTCCTCGACATGGGAATTCATATTAGAATTTCGCAGCTGTACCCTGACTGACATGCGTCCAGTAAGGTTGGTATTGACAAAGGGAAAGTAGTTTCGCATTTTAACGTTGAATGAAAAGTGTTAGGTAAATACTTGAGAATACTGAAATTATTTATTTTGCTTTTTATTTTTAATGGATACATGTGCAGGAATGAGCTAATTTGTAGAATATTGACTTTTCTGATAGTTTTAACGTTTCAATTGACCGGTACATGAACAAAGTGATCAGGTCCATGGCATTGTTAATCATACACGTGCACAATGAGCGTACAAGTATGTCTGAAGCAGTGTTTTGGAAAGTGCTCATTGCACCGCGAACAGCCTTTACGTGGTTATTCCTGGCCCCGGCGGCTGTGTGTTGGATAAAATTAAATGGCGTGTGGGGAGTGCACCCAGGGCAAGGCAGCACCCTCCGAGTGACGATCTTTCCAGCTGGGACCCGTAGGTGACCGTCATCCCCGGGCATGGCAGAAGTGAAGCCCTAGAATGGAGCGGCGCTGGAATGCAAGGGCGGGGGAAGCGGGAGTACCCCGAGAAAACCCGCCGGCAAGCGGCATCGTCCAGCACGATTCCCACATGTGAAAATCCGGGAGTGAACCCGGATCGCCGTGGTGGGAGGCGAGCGCCCAGGCCACTGCGCCACCGCTGCCCCTATGTGGTGGGTATAAACGTGCATCTCTACAACAATGGCGGTCGTCCAGGGCGTTACTGGCTGTGCGTGAAGGCATCCTCGATCACCCGTCGCCATTCCTGGACATGACGCAGTACTGGTCGTGACGCAGGGGGAAAGGTCGCTGCCGTTTGGAAAAACGCCTGAGCTGAATGCAAAGTGCAGAATCTCAGCAGGCGAGCGGTTGTACTGACTCGAGGTGTTTAGAGCCTTCAGATCGGACAATCTTCCTGCAGCATTCGGGAGGACGTTGTTCACCTTCTGACCTGTGTGGGGGTTCGCAGATGGGACCACGGTGGTACAGTGGTCAGACTACTCGCCTCGCTCTCGGTGGCGACCGTGGTAGACATGTCTGGCGTTTAGGACTCTCGCCCTTGCATTCTTCCGCTGCTNACCTTCTGACCTGTGTGGGGGTTCGCAGATGGGACCACGGTGGTACAGTGGTCAGACTACTCGCCTCGCTCTCGGTGGCGACCGTGGTAGACATGTCTGGCGTTTAGGACTCTCGCCCTTGCATTCTTCCGCTGCTCAATACCTCGCTGTCAAGCGCCGACAAACACATTTCANCGGCGTTTAGGACTCTCGCCCTTGCATTCTTCCGCTGCTCAATACCTCGCTGTCAAGCGCCGACAAACACATTTCACCTTCACTTTCGAGTTTGCAGATATTGTTTTGTCAATAATACGATATTGTTTTTGGCCTTGCACTAACCGATGCCGTTTCTGAAGTGTGATGGTAATAGTGTGATTAAACTATATAAATAACTGATAGTTAGGTATTATTTATGGTCTACTTTCAAGTTTGCAGCGAGGTCATTAGAGAGGGGATCATTTGCTTAAGCCCGTATGCCACGATAAAAGTTTCCATAAAAAATCGGGCGGAAGCTCCTGCGATGTCTGCGAACTGAGCGTGCATGCAAGCAGTTATGGAAGTTTTTTTAAAAATAATCTATACGACGATACTTGCTGCCGCGCCAGTAAAGACGAGTGCAATTATATGATTTTACATCTGCAACTGTGGTTCAGGAACAATCTTCACTTACGACTTCAGCATTGTGCATCTATGCACAAAGCTAATAATTTTGATGTCATAACTGGAACTTTTGTGTTAATTTGTTCGGTACCGGATTAATTTATGGGCTCAATTGTTGCAATTGTGAAATATTTTTGTGTGCGCTGTACATGTGTTGGTCGTACTTCTCGCAACCAACGAACAACGTGGTGGGTGCTCGATGTTATCAGTTATAACCAATCATAGATGTGATGTGCAGAAGATTTGGCAAATCAGATTACTGATAGGGAAGACGCCCAACACACCGAGNACCAATCATAGATGTGATGTGCAGAAGATTTGGCAAATCAGATTACTGATAGGGAAGACGCCCAACACACCGAGCTCTGATTGCTTGCTGTGTACAGCACCGTTCATAAATATCCTTAATTTGCAACATGTCTAGGATCGTGGACTCGTAGACCGAACGGGTTAAATTAAAACGAATGTTTACTATAATTTTCACACAATGCTGTTTTAGAATCAGTTAAGATTTTCTTATGTTTTTTTATTTACAATTTATTCGTGTTTAATCGTTTTCTGCTTTTCCTCAAAACAAAATGAACAAAATTACTCTGCCACCCGCTCTGGGATTGGCTAAAATTGCAACATTGCATAGGAAACCTTCCGTAGAAAATTGAACAAGACCAATTACGAAAATGTGCATGAAAACAGCCAGCAAATGGCCACATCATCCACAGAACCATCCATACAAGCAGACATGCATGCTTGCATGGAACCGTCCAAGGAATCTTCCACCGTGGCGTACAGGCTTAGGCAGTCAAATACGAGGAAGGAATGACTTGCGCACTGTATGAAATAAATCAACCCGGCGCTGCCCGGAAAGACTTTAGAAAACCATGTAAAAACGCAATCATGATGGCCAGACCAGGGTCGAACCTGAGTCCTTGGTGTCACCGCTAAGTCGTCGCTTCTCGGTGGTTTAATGGGGCTGAATGGGCCAAGTTCAAGTGAACCATGTTATGAGCACATGCGACATTGATGAACGCTGCAACACATTCATTGAAGATATGCGGGGCGATTTTCCAAAGGTTTGATTCGAAAACTGTGAAGATCATTAAACTGCAAGCTGTCTCTGTGACAAGCCTGGCGACAAGCGGACGGCAGAGCAGACTCACCCAGCAGGATGGGGGTGTTCTTCTTCTCGGTGTGGTCGTCGATGTAGGTCTGGCCGAGCGCGTGCACGATCGTGATGCCGATCCCGAGCACGAACTGCGACAGGAAGACGAAGACGAGCGGCATGAGCGAGTACTCGCCGCTGGAGTTGTTTTGGCCGCACGTCGCCGAGAGAGTCCTGTTGGCCGTGCACAGCAGAGGCTTCTCTCCTGCGAACACGACGGACTTCCATGGTACAACATTCACAATTATTCACAAATTTACCACATCACTGTGTAGCTACAGTGACAAACCGAGAATTGTAAGATATTTTCAAACTGGGGTGCGTATTCCAGAAACAAAACCTAGAATTGTATTACATTGGAATATGCATGGTGATGCTATTTAACTTCCCTCTCAAGATCTTTCGGATTGTGTTCAAAGGATATTGATAGTGAATTAGGTTATGCTCAGTCTCTTGCTAATTAGAAAACTAGAATCTCGAATCCAAATCTTGGTCACAGGACGAAAACTTTATCGTCATGCATAGGAGAAGAGAGAACTGCTTTTGGAGTGTAGCCTTTCATTGGTAGCATTTCATTAATTACAGTAAAAGTACCTCTCAATAATTGTCTAGGTGTAGGTTTGCATGAACCACCACACAATTGCGTTTTACTAGAGATAATTTCATTTCGCATAATATGACTATGACATAGAGACCACAATATGATACGTTTGTTTCCCTTTGCGAGTGTGGTTTCTTAAATGAGATGTTCTGGAGTAGCGATTTTTAAACTGTGGACTGTGAAAATATGTTCTTTGCTTGTATTAAAGAAACAGTTGAGGGTTCGGCAAAATGTACACCATATCAGAGATCACAAAGTTTAAGAACCACTAGTCTTGATGATTTAGGGCCAGTGGCGAACATTTAGCAACTTGTGACCAAATTTCATTTGGCCAAGTTGATCAGTATTTTGGGTTCTGAAGAAGGTAGCAAACGATGAACAAGTGATTATTGCTGGAGGGTAAAAAGTCTTTAATACAGTCTGCTTCAAATTATAATACGAAATTTCAGGGTTTCGTCTTATTAGGCACGAAAAAAAAAACAGATTCAATCAAGAAAAGAGTTGCGGTGGTCACATGGCTAGTGCCTTAGCCTATCAGCAGTGCGATATGAATCCGATTCCTGATGTGGCTGTTGGCATTAATTTTCTCGGAGATCTTTTGTTTTCCCCGCCTATCACTGCTACATCTCATTCCATGACAACCTTCATGTAATTTGGTAATCTACCTCTGAGAGACCGACTTTGAAATCCTTCGGTCGGCGACAGTCTCCCCGTGACAATGGTCCGAGAACGGTTATTTGGGAGGTATATGTATTCACATTAGAGTGAGAAAGTGAGCCCGGAGCCCACCTTACATCCTTGTCCTATAGCAGACCTTCAGACTATCACCCACATCCAACCCGGACCCTTAACTACACATACCATTTCACAAATTGTTTTTAAAGTATATTGTGTCGTAGTAAAGATAATTTCGAGATATTTTTTGGACTTCTTAATAATTTCGTGGTTCACTTCTACGTATATACAAGTATAACCACTATATGGAAGTAGAACAGTGCTCGACAGGTGATGCCCTTGCCATGTGGTGCATCACCTTGTTCACTTATATTATTATTGTCACGAAAATGAACAGGAAATAGAAGTAATGCACAGGTAATGCCGTAGAGTACTCACGTCTGGTATGGAGGGAGGAGTTGAGGACGGCGAGGTCGAGGTACTCCTCCGTGAGTGTGAGAGCCTCCTCGCCGGGCCCGTAGAGCAGGTGTGGCAGCGCCAGGATGTAGGACGACAGGCCGGAGAAGACGACCCCCCATGCCATCCACAGCGGCCTGTTGCCGCGGCCACCATAGTACGCCATCACCACCGATAGCAGGATCTGGCTCACCTCGTTGCCGCTCATCAGCACACCTGCCGCATGCACATGCTATCTGTCAACCGCTCATGTGGTTGGGTCGATAGCACACTCGGTCATAATTTCTAAGATTATGATTTTAACACTAAATGTTGAGAAGCCATTTATGAATCATTGAGGATTCAATGAGTCACGATTTAAGAGTCATTATGTCACCATTGATGAGTTATTATGTCGCTATTGATGAGCTATTGCATCACAATTCTGGAGTCGTGCCACCATTGACGAGTTGTCACTATTGAAAAGTCGTTGTCTCTCTTTTGACGAGTTTTTGTGTCAACATTGACGACTCGTGTCGTCATTAACGAGTCGTTTTGTCATCATTGACGAGTCGTTTTGTCATCATTGACGAGTCGTTTCACCACTGACGAGTCGTGTCACCATTGACGAGCCTTGGTGTCACCATTGTTTAGCCGTTTAGGTACTCTTGAGGAGTTATTGTGGTGCTTTTAAATATCTGTTCTAAGGTCGGCGGGAAAAAGCACTAAGTCAAAAATTTGTACCCGTGAATTCAACAATGAGCCAAATATGCAGTCGAAAATACGTCTTGGTAAAGCACATAAATTAATTTTCTTCATCTGTTTTATAGATGCACATTTTGGTTATTTACATCAACTAAGGTATTGCTTACTTGAGGCTATTGGTATCAAAAGGAGCTATCTCCACTGTCGTAGAGTGTACAGTAGGAGTGATTTTTTATCTAATGCATTTCTACGCACAATATGGATATAATGCAAAATTAATAGAAAGTGTGAGGTTATGGTTTCAACCTTAAATGATGTACTGTTTATATAAACATCGCAGTATATACGTCCATTACCCAACAGAATGTCTACCTTATATATAATTACTTCTTGATTGAGCATTAAAGTTACCTCTGTTTTTTTTATCAACAACTGATTTTCATTTCCGTGGGTCCCGGGTCCGTTTCCTAGCTTTTGTAGGTGACACGGGTGTTCACATTTTGAGGTATCGTATCCATCACAAAACATGCAGAAGAAAGTTACCGCTTGTTGTGATAATATAATCCATTCGTTCACCTGAACACAGTTTAAAAACACTGATAATACCTCCAATATAACTAACGCTCGGACAAGTTCGCAAACATTATCAGGACAATCTCACTTGATAACTACATTGAAACAATGTGGCAGTTCACGTGACTGGGCTGGAAGCAGCTGATTGGTGGTTGCGGAGATTGTCCCACTTGATTCCAACAGATGGCGGAGATTGTTCCGTTTGATATCAACATTGCACTTCCATGCACTGAAACGATGGGATTTTGTTCTTTTCGAAATACACACACAACGTAGTTTCGTAGAGGGCTGGCTAGTAGTACAGGTCAACGGTGCCAGCATCTCAATTTCGACAAAAATTGGATATTGCTCCTTTTGATACCAGTAGCCTCACCTGTTGGAGGAGAACTTATTAATCTGTCTCTAGTAAAATTAAGTATTTTGACTTAACTTTTTCCTGCTAACCCTAGAATTACAGTACACATTCAAAGTTTAGGAAGACGCAAGGTGTAAATGAAAATTTCAACTTTGCATGATATAGGACATACCTAAATAAATAATGGAAATAAGAAAACATCGTGGAATAATTTGATACTACTTAAAAAAAAAAAAAAGAACTTTAACTGAAAATTAGGTAGTATACGAACATTTTTTGGTGTTTTTAATAGATTTTCACATGCGTACTATGCACATGAGTTAAAAAAAAGATAGTGTGTTTGATAAACTGGCCTTAGAAATTCTCACCTGGGCTGCAATTCCTAGTTACTCATTCCAACAGTTCGCCACTTCATGTTCGGAAATACACTTTTTTCCCCTGTTTAATACACAAGAACGGCACAAAACTTCCACTGCAACGGTATGTAATGGACGGCCATAACAAGTGAATTTATAACTTCCCGGTAACAATTCTGTAATGATATCTCTTGTGTGAAGAGAGGACTAACTAACGCTGGAAAGCCCATCTCGCTAACTCAACTGGCTTGAAAGATATTTGGTTTTCAAATTTGGCGAATTAATAGCTAATTTTCTTAACAACGTGAATTCAATTAACAAAATTATATTTTTAAAAAAACCTGTGTGCAAATTAATTATTCTCCTCGCTTCGTTTTCTCTCAAATGTGTTTATGAGGGCAATTAAAAGTTATTACGCTATAAAATATATAAAATAATTGTATCTACAAAACTTTTAAACAAAAATGTGTACGATNAAATTAAAAGTTATTACGCTATAAAATATATAAAATAATTGTATCTACAAAACTTTTAAACAAAAATGTGTACGATAATTCCATATTTATGTAATCGATTCAAAAATCACAACTTCAAATTTTTTTTCGACGAATTTCAATATTTTGATTATGGTAATGTGTGTTTTGGCAGTAACATTTATAGAAAATCGTATAACATAGATTGCACCAAAAGTTTTACCCAGGAAAGTATTATAAGAAATTTACTCATGGTCTGTACGGGTACTGTATATTGATTAAAATCACAGGCTCAAATTTAGAATGTTATGTGAGGAAATGTAGGGCACTGTGGACTAACTGTGAGGAAAGATGTTTGAGGAGGCAAGCAATTTTTTTTNATGTTATGTGAGGAAATGTAGGGCACTGTGGACTAACTGTGAGGAAAGATGTTTGAGGAGGCAAGCAATTTTTTTTAAATTTTTTTTTTTTACTCTAAAACTAAGTGTTGTGTGAGCCCACGGTAGGGACGGAGATTATCTCAGGACTAAGCCCCATACGCCTACAAGGAAGGGAAATCATGCAAGGAGACATGCATCACGGCAGAGAGGGATTGGGCTGCCATGGCCGCCATTGAGGCCATGACAACCTCCCTAAGTGTACTTACAGCTAAACTACTATACTAAGAAGAGAAAGGGGAAACCCCGGCATAGGCACCGTAAAAGCCCTTTAGACAGGAAAGAATAAAAAAATTGTTGCATGCATTATCAGAAAATGCTACAGGAGACAGATGGGTAGACACCATGCTCTTTATTAGTAGATAGAAAAAGGACTCTTAGTGATAGGAGGGGGTGGGGGAGAGGAGGCACGCACCTATTATTCTGCTGGGTATCTTGAACCTCTTCTCTAGCGTGGTGAGAGTCGCAGAACTGTAGACGTGCGTCATGGCCTGGAAGCANGGTACAACATTCACAATTATTCACAAATTTACCACATCACTGTGTAGCTACAGTGACAAACCGAGAATTGTAAGATTTTTTCAAACTGGGGTGCGTATTCCAGAAATAAAACCTAGAATTGTATTATATTGGAATATGCATGATGATGCTATTTAACTTCCCTCTCCCGATTTTTCGTATTGTGTTCAAAGGATATTGATAGTGAATTAGGTTGTGCTCAGTCTCTTGCTAATTAGAAAACTAGAATCTCGAATCCAAGTCTTGGTCACAGGACGAATGCTTTATTGTCATGCATAGGAGAAGAAAGAACTAGTTTTGGAGTGCAGCCTTTCATTGGTAGCATTTGATTAAATACAGTAAATGTACCTCTCAATAATTGTCCAGGTGTAGGTTTGCATGAACCACCACACAATTGCTTTTCACTAGAGATAATTTCATTTCGCATAATATGACTACGACATAGATACCCTAATATGATACGTTTGTTTCCCTTTGCGAGTGTGGATTCTTAAATGAGATGTTCTGGAGCAGCGATTCTTAAACTGTGGACTGTGAAAATATTTTCTTAGCTTGTATTAAAGAAACAGTTGAGGGTTCGGCAAAATGTACATCATATCAGAGATCACAAAGTTTAAGAACCTCTAGTCTTGATTATTTAGGGCCAGCGGCGAACATTTAGCAACCTGTGACCAAATTTAGTTTGGCCAAGTTGATCAGGATATTGGGTTCTAAAGAAGGTAGCAAACGATGAACAAGTGAGTATTGCTGGAGGGTAAAAAGTCTTTAATCCAGCCTGCTTCAAATTATAATACGAAATTTCAGGGTTTCGTCTTGTTATGCACAAAAAAAATTCAATCAAGAAAAGAGTTGCGGTTGTCACATGGCTAGTGCCTTAGCCTCTCAGCAGTGCGATATGAATCCGATTCCTGATGTGGCTGTTGGCAGTAATTTTCTCGGAGATCTTTTGTTTTCCCCGCCTATCACTGCTACATCTCATTCCATGACAACCTTCATGGAATTTGGGAATCTACCTCTGAGAGACCCACTTTGAAATCCTTCGGTCGGCGACGGTCTCCCCGTGACAATGGTCCGAGAACGGTTATTTTGGGAGTATATGTCTTCAAATTAGAGTGAGAAAGCGAGCCCGGAGCCCTCCTTACATCCTTGTCCTATCGCACACCTTCAGACTATCACCCAAATCCAACCCGCAACCTTAACTGCTCATACCATTACACAAATTGTTTTTAAAGTATATTGTGTCGTAGTAAAGATAATTTTTTGACTTCTTAATAATCTCGTGGTTCCCTTCTACATATGTAGAAGTATAACCCCAAGTATAATATTGTTCGACAGGTGATGCCCTCACCGTATGGTGCATCACCATGTTCATTTATATTATTATTGTCACGAAAATGAACAGGAAATAGAAGAAATGCACAGGTAATGCCGTAGAATACTCACGTCTGGTATGGAGGGAGGAGTTGAGGACGGCGAGGTCGAGGTACTCCTCCGTGAGTGTGAGAGCCTCCTCGCCGGGCCCGTAGAGCAGGTGTGGCAGAGCCAGGATGTAGGACGACAGANTACTCACGTCTGGTATGGAGGGAGGAGTTGAGGACGGCGAGGTCGAGGTACTCCTCCGTGAGTGTGAGAGCCTCCTCGCCGGGCCCGTAGAGCAGGTGTGGCAGAGCCAGGATGTAGGACGACAGGCCGGAGAAGACGACCCCCCATGCCATCCACAGCGGCCTGTTGCCGCGGCCACCATAGTACGCCATCACCACCGACAGCAGGATCTGGCTCACCTCGTTGCCGCTCATCAGCACACCTGCCGCATGCACATGCTATCTGTCAACCGCTCATGTGGTTGGGTCAATAGCACACTCGTTCATAATTTCTAAGATTGTGATTTTAACACTAAATGTTGAGAATTCATTTATGAATCATTGAGGATTCAATGAGTTACGATTTAAGAGTCATTATGTCACCATTGATGAGTCATTGTGTCGCTATTGATGAGCTATTGAATGACGATTCTGGAGTCGTGTCACCATTGACGAGTCGTCACTATTGAAAAGTCGTTGTCTCTCTTTTGACGAGTTTTTGTGTCAACATTGACGACTCGTGTCATCATTGACGAGTCGTTTTGTCATCATTGACGAGTCGTTGGTTCACCACTGACGAGTCGTGTCACCATTGACGAGCCTTGGTGTCACCATTGTTTAGCCGTTTAGGTACTCTTGAGGAGTTATTGTGGTGCTTTTAAATATCTGTTCTAAGGTCGGCGGGAAAAAGCACTAAGTCAAAAATTTTTACCCGTTAATTCAACAATGAGCCAAATATGCAGTCGAAAATACGTCTTGGTACAGCACATAAATTAATTTTCTTCATCTGTTTTATAGATGCACATTTTGGTTATTTACATCAACTAAGGTATTGCTTACTTGAGGCTATTGGTATCAAAAGGAGCTATCTCCACTGTCGTAGAGTGTACAGTAGGAGTGATTTTTTATCTAATGCATTTCTACGCACAATATGGATATAATGCAAAATTAATAGATAGTGTGAGGTTATGGTTTCAACCTTAAATGATGTACTGTTTATATAAACATCACAGTATATACGTCCATTACCCAACAGAATGTCTACCTTATATATAATTACTTCTTGATTGAGCATTAAAGTTACCTCTGTTTTTTTTATCAACAACTGATTTTCATTTCCGTGGGTCCCGGGTCCGTTTCCTAGCTTTTGTAGGTGACACGGGTGTTCACATTTTGAGGTATCGTATCCATCACAAAACATGCAGAAGAAAGTTACCGCTTGTTGTGATAATATAATCCATTCGTTCACCTGAACACAGTTTAAAAACACTGATAATACCTCCAATATAACTAACGCTCGGACAAGTTCGCAAACATTATCAGGACAATCTCACTTGATAACTACATTGAAACAATGTGGCAGTTCACGTGACTGGGCTGGAAGCAGCTGATTGGTGGTTGCGGAGATTGTCCCACTTGATTCCAACAGATGGCGGAGATTGTTCCGTTTGATATCAACATTGCACTTCCATGCACTGAAATGATGGGATTTTGTTCTTTTCGAAATACACACACAGCGTATTTTCGTAGAGGGCTAGTAGTACAGGTCAACGGTGCCAGCATCTCAATTTCGACAAAAATTGGATATTGCTCCTTTTGATACCAGTAGCCTCACCTGTCAGAGGAGAACTTATTAATCTGTCTCTAGTAAAATTAAGTATTTTGACTTAACTTTTTCCTGCTAACCCTAGAATTACAGTACACATTCAAAGTTTAGGAACACGCAAGGTGTAAGTGAAAATTTCAACTTTGCATGATATAGGACATACTTAAATAAATAATGGAAATAAGAAAACATCGTGGAATAATTTGATACTACTTAAAAAAAAAAAAGAACTTTAACTGAAAATTAGGTAGTATACGAACATTTTTTGGTGTTTTTAATAGATTTTCACATGCGTGTTATGCACATGAGTTCAATAAAAGATACTGTGTTTGATAAACTGGCCTTAGAAATTCTCACCTGGGCTGCAATTCCTAGTTACTCATTCCAACAGTTTGCCACTTCATGTTCGGAAATACACTTTTTTCCCCCGTTTAATACACAAGAACGGCACAAAACTTCCACTGCAACGGTATGTAATGGACGGCCATAACAAGTGAATTTATAACTTCCCGATAACAATCCTGTAATGATATCTCTTGTGTGAAGAGAGAACTAACTAACGCTGGAAAGCCCATCTCGCTAACTCAACTGGCTTGAAAGATATTTGGTTTTCAAATTTGGCGAATTAATAGCTAATTTTCTTAACAACGTGAATTCAATTAACAAAATTATATTTTTAAAAAAACCTGTGTGCAAATTAATAATGCTCCTCGCTTCGTTTTCTCTCAAATGTGTTTATAAGAGAAATTAAAAGTTATTACGCTATAAAATATATAAAATAATTGTATCTACAAAACTTTTAAACAAAAATGTGTACGATAATTCCATATTTATGTAATCGATTCAAAAATCACAACTTCAAATTTTTTTTCGACGAATTTCAATATTTTGATTATGGTAATGTGTGTTTTGGCAGTAACATTTATAGAAAATCGTATAACATAGATTGCACCAAAAGTTTTACCCAGGAAAGTATTATAAGAAATTTACTCATGGTCTGTACGGGTACTGTATATTGATTAAAATCACAGGCTCAAATTTAGAATGTTATGTGAGGAAATGTAGGGCACTGTGGACTAACTGTGAGGAAAGATGTTTGAGGAGGCAAGCAATTTTTTTTTAATTTTGTTTTTTTTTACTCTAAAACTAAGTGTTGTGTGAGCCCACGGTAGGGACGGAGATTATCTCAGGACTAAGCTTCATACGCCTACAAGGAAGGGAAATCATGCAAGGAGACATGCATCACGCAGAGAGGGATTGGGCTGCCATGGCCGCCATTGAGGCCATGACAACCTCCCTAAGTGTACTTACAGCTAAACTACTATACTAAGAAGAGAAAGGGGAAACCCCGGCATAGGCACCGTAAAAGCCCTTTAGACAGGAAAGAATAAAAAAATTGTTGCATACATTATCAGAAAATGCTACAGGAGACAGATGGGTAGACACCATGCTCTTTATTAGTAGATAGAAAAAGTACTCTTAGTGATAGGAGGGGGTGGGGGAGAGGAGGCACGCACCTATTATTCGGCTGGGTATCTTGAACCTCTTCTCTAGCGTGGTGAGAGTCGCAGAACTGTAGACGTGCGTCATGGCCTGGAAGCAGCCTGTGAGGCCGTAGATAATCAGGAAGCACTTAGTGTTGGCCAACCGCTGCATCCACAGTGGGCGGAAGTGCCCGAGCCCACACGAGCGGACCATCGCCAGCGGCCTGCGCAAACACACACACGTTGACCTTCCAACACCCCTCCCCTCGCCGCTGACAAACACACCGCGTTCCACTTTGGCCGGTGAGTATGGAGCAGCGCCGGAACGCAATGACCGGCGGAGGGGGAGACCCCCGAGAAAACTAGCGCCATTCGCCCGGCTCCATTCCCACGTGAAGATTCCCAGGTGAGGATCGAGTAGTCTGACCACTACACCACCGCGGCCCCTTGCATTCTCGGTGGTCGCAGTATGGGACATAAATCAACACCTTAAAAGGATCTTTTTTCTTACAAATTTAACAAAGCCAATAGAAAAAAAAATTGTTTTTTCTAACTATGAGAGGAAAAAATATTTTACGACAGTGTTGCGATTCTGTCGGGTTATTTATGACGTCATATATTTTTATTTTTTATACCGTGCGTGGCGCTAGATATTATGATAAATAAATTCACCACTATTACAAAATAGATTTTCATGTATTTATAAAAAATTTTAAAAAACTATTGTCTATGGTTACCCTTTTTTAGTTTTTCTGCGTTCGCGTTGAAAAAAGAGTAGATTCATATTGAAATATTTAGAGTTACTTAATGCACCGCGCCTTCGTAAGGTTAAGGCTGTTGATGGTAAAATGAGCACTTGTGAAATCAAGTTTTGAAAACCGTCACTTCCCCTACCCGCGTATATTTCATCAGCCACACTGATTGGCATGCGCCCAGTAAAGTTGGTAGCGANACCGGGGGGGGGGGATAGTTCCATGTATAAACGTCGAATTAAAACTGTTAAGTAAATATTCGTGAATATTGAAATTAATTATTTTGCTTTCTGTTTTAATGCCAATAAGTTAAGGATTAGCAAATGTGTATAATATTTACTTTTCTAATGATTTAGCAGTTTCACGTGACCAACGCACGGCAGTGTGAATTTTACTTATGGTGGACGAATACGCAATGTGCACGCAAGTAGATCTTAAGCAGGGATTTCAAAAGTTCTCCGTTTACTGTGTGGGCAGCATATAGAAGTAGAGTGGCGTCCAATTGGCACTGCACCAGACTGTACAACTCGCGCAGGGCATTTCAAAAGTACTACATAAACTACCAAAATTGTCAGAAAAGTTTTGGATATGAAAGATGAATGCATATGTTTTGTAACGCTGCAAAATACTTTTTCTAGAATTTAGTTATATAAATTTTTCAAGATCAATTAACAAAGTCCATCTTTAATCTAAATGCGTGCGTATTTTCTTTCTGTGTTATTCAGAAAGCATGTTTTGTAAGAAAATCTTCGTCAGGTGGGAAATTCATAATATGGATATGGTTTTGTTTAAGAAAATATTGGTACTAATGTTAACAAGTGTTAACAAGTATATTTAATAATTCAAAAATTACTGAACTTGCCTTACGTTGACATCCAATCATGAAAAATAGTTCGTCATAATTCCCTCTCTACACAATTTTTGAATCAAAACTTTGAAAAACCACACCCCTTATGAAACATATGTATTTCCTAAATGTATCATATATCAGTGCCATTTCGTTTCTCCGTAATCATTAAGGCAACTGTTTTTCTAGTCAAATGAAACGTTCAGCTATATTTTGTCCATAAAATATAAGGGCAATTTCTTGGTCAATACGAATTTAAAACAATAAGAAATGATGCNAAACCACACCCCTTATGAAACATATGTATTTCCTAAATGTATCATATATCAGTGCCATTTCGTTTCTCCGTAATCATGAAGGCAACTGTTTTTCTAGTCAAATGAAACGTTCAGCTATATTTTGTCCATAAAATATAAGGGCAATTTCTTGGTCAAAACGAATTTAAAACAATAAGAAATTATGTNAAGAAATGATGCAAATGCTTGTGAAGGAATAGTTCCTACATTAAATATAATTACGTAGTTTTGTTATGTTATGTGAAATTTCAAAGATTCTCATTTATATGTTTAGGTTCTCGGATAGCACTGTTAGAAACACAGTTGACTGTCATGTACGAAATGTTTACTTTTGATTACCTACAAGGCGTTCAAATACGGTGTNTGTTTAGGTTCTCGGATAGCACTGTTAGAAACACAGTTGACTGTCATGTACGAAATGTTTACTTTTGATTACCTACAGGGCGTTCAAATACTGTGTTTTTTTCCTCTATGACTTTTTCCAGGTTGGTTAACGTTTTATTTACATGCGCTGAGAGGTTACAAGGTCATTGGGAAGAGAGTAGAACTGGAGCAGGGCTTCAGTAAAGTAACCATTTTTAGACTTATTATGTAATTGACAATTAAAATAGGTTTCTTTCATTTCTGCACAAGTTACTGATGGAGGAAACTGTATTTTATCAAATTTGATTGCATCTAGTCCACGTACAGAATAATTACATCACTGCTACTGAAGGTGGTCCTACGAGGTAATGAGCTTCAGTTACGGAAAATAACGTCGTGCAAAAACCATGTACTTTTCCTCGGCGACAGACCGTGAACAGCAAGGTTACCTTGAGCTGTTGTCACGTTCAAGGTCATTATCCCAACTTCAGCTGTGCGTCTGTTTCTCTCCTATTATTCCCCGCCTGGCGTCACGTTTATTCTGCAACGGAGGTATATTCCGTTTCTCAATCCATTCGCGGTTACTTCCAACTTTTCTGAAGCTTTGCTTAAGTTCTACTTTCAGTATATTCCTCCGCCTAATGCAAATAAAGCTTAAATGATTTCAGAAAATTACACCAAAGGGACAGCGCACTGCATTCGTGCGCACTCACTTTAATAATATATTGCATAAGAACTATTTCTTACTGGGTATTACCAACACACCTATTATATTCCTGTTTTGTTTATACTATTAATAAATGTAAAGTTTTATAGTTTATAAATTTTCAATTTAATAAAAAAAAGAAGATATTTTTATGTTAACACAAGTATAAAACGCTTGTGATACACATCTGTAGAAAACAACCAAGTATGTCATAATATGTGGGGCAATTTTTCGAAAGATTGATTAAAAAAGTGTGAAGAAACAGTGAATAGACCATGTTCTGTTAGTTTTCACATTGGGGCCAATACAAATAACTACAATGCTTTACGGACTGTACTTAGTTATTGAAGGCTGCTCACGGGTAATTGAGCGCTTTTGAAAGCACTGCGCAGGATCGTCTTTTCATTTTGTATTCTTACGTTATACGAGATTGTCATTACCATGGTCTCTTGATTCATGCGCCATCCAGGGCCTACTTTATTCACTGAAAAAAAGGTTTTGTTGAATCAAACAAGGTTTGTTTGGTGCAACTAAATTAATTGTTTCTATAGGGGCAATATAATATGTTGTTGAAACCAAATTATTTTGCCATCTTTATTTGGTGGACCCAAAAAAAGATTTGTTTGGTGAAAATAAAGATTTGTTTGGCTCTACGTGAATTTAAAAGTTTCTGTTAATGTAAAAAAAAATTGGATGCCCAACCGAGACTGGAGCTTACGCCGGTCGCGCCTGAGCGCTGCAATCTAGCAACTTGAGCTGAAGTACAACTGAAGTAATAGGAATGTTTTTAAAAATATAAACTTCGAATTATGGACAACGTGCGCAAACAAATATTTCACTTTTTACAGCTTCACTTTTTAGTTTAATTTTCCATTTGTTTTATTGCGATGTTTTTACCATTATTAAGCGTTAGTAAATTCACTTTAATTTTCACAAAAAAAATTACAAACAAACTTTCGAGCTGTATTTTCTAACGAAGACAATCAAATGAGCGGCCAACCAAATATATACAGTTGACTTAACTAGATATTTTGTTGACAGTCTAATTTATTTTTGCTCATCATAAATGTTTCATTAATTTAATCGCATATTTTGTTATATGGACACAATTATTTTGTTCCTTTTCAAGTTTTGTTTACCCAACATAACAGTTTGTTGGGGCAATTAATTGTATTTTTGGCCCTATACAAACAAAGGTTTTGTTGACTTTTCTCTCAGGGTAAAACTACAAGTCAACAAATTACAAGAGAATTCACTTTTAATTTGTAGAAAGTTTGATGAAGTGGTTTCATAAGGCTACAAGTAAGCACTGGTAGCTACAAGTAAGCTTACACAAGTTACAAATAATGTCTACAAGCATACCTATTTATAGTTTGGTTTCATAAAGAGACTGGTAGCTTACAAATACTTATAAGTTGTTTAATAATTATACTATCAGTAAAAATGCTTAACAGGTCCAGTTTTAATAGTATTTGAAATTCTTGTTACTCACAGTGTTATTCATTGTTTGAAATTAATTAAAACCACGTGTGTAAGCACATTGAATTCATTCAATTTTTACTGTTTAGACAATGTGTACAAAGAAAATATTGAGGTTATATTACAACATACTTGTATAATGATGACATTGTGTTTTCCATATTTCTCTGATGTAACGAAAAGTTTTGCACGAGTGCCTCTAAACTGCTAATTCAATTTATAAGCATGCTTTAAAAATAACATAATATAAATGGCCGACTTGGAAATTCTCATCAGTGTGACAACTTTTACAAGTGAGACAATATTACTTATGAAACACACCCATTTTAAAATTGTGAAAATTTTGATTGTTCTTTGTAAATTGTAACTTGTAGACTGGTAGTTTTATGAAATAGGGCCCAGGTGACACGGTGGAATTTTCACAAAAGTAAATGTTTTAATATGTGCAAATTTGTTGTTGTATGCGTAGAAAATAGAACGAACAACAGTAACTTCACTGGCTATAAATTTACATATTAGATTCGGCGTAGAACCTAAAGTCTTGGACCTGTTTTTAATAATTCGCCGCCAACGTGACAGGGAGCCCGTGTGCCAGGTACCGAAAGTGTTTACTTTACTTCAAACGGCCTTTACAAAACTGTGGCTCACTTTTTACGTAAACATGTAATACACGAATTAATATATAATTTTGTTACCAATTACAGGATATTGACAGTTACATTTGACGTTAAATGGTCCGGGGGCCAGTCTGACGAGTGTTTCGTACTGAATGTGGCCCGCGGGCCGCTAAATGGATGAGTAGCTTTGAGTTATGTTATGCTGCTCCGTGGTACTGATAGCTTTTCTCGGACATGTATGTGGCGACGCCGAAAGGTAAAGAAAAGGAGTCCTTTGTTAATACAATGCATAACGCTGCTTCCGAAGAACGAAATTTAAGAGAAAAAACAGGACTGGAACTTTATAAAAAAAAAAAAAACAATTTTGAATATACCCAACGAAATCATGCTTATTTCTTTAGGAATTTAAGTCCATAAACACAAAAACCAAATTTTCTTCACTACAGCCGTTTAATGAAATATTCCATTTTACTAAACGCGACATAATTTTTGGGTGACAGGACTTCATTTCCACCATTCAGGTTTTTAATTCGTGTTAGTTTTATGAGACAATGATTTAAACAGATTTAAGACGCAACCAAACTTTTTAAAAGTCATTAAATTTAAATACTAAGAACTGCAATAACATTAACGACACAACAGCAAGTTTATGATGAAAATTAATGAAAGTATGACTATTTCGAGTCCTTCATATACACAACTCAATGAAGAAGAGGCGGTAAAGTGGATAACAACCTCCGAGACAACCGCAAGTGGGGCATGCCATTGCCAAAATGTGTATTTACAAACTGAAAATAATTAATCGTATGTATATTTCGTATTAAATATGTTAGTCTCTTTTATGCAGAAATGTTGCGGGAAGGTTATTTTCCTCCTCTAAGTACTCGGTGTTGCAAAGACAGATGTTTTGCCCTGATACATTATTGTCGTTATAAATTACTCTGGCTTGAATCACAAAACGAACGGTGCGACATACTTTTCTTCCGAAAACTATAAAGCTCAGACCAGCGAGAAACATGAACGACGTTATTATCGAAACAGTAGGCGTTATTTACTCGCGGTTATTTGTCAACATATTCATACTTGCATGGATGCGATGGTCTTGTACGCTGCTCACGGTGTGCTGAACACTTTCGAAAGCACTGCTCAAGATCTACTTGTATGAACGTAGTGTATCCTTCCACCACACACACGTAAAGGTAACATTGCCGCGAGCCTGATCACTTTATTCATGCGTCGGTCAAGTTGAAACTGTGAAATTATCAGATGAGTTTACGTTTTACAAACTTTGCTAACTCTTACGCTTATATTAACTATAAAAACAGAAAGAAAACTAAATAATTTCTCTAGGTACAAATGTTAACCCAGCACCTATAATTCAACGTTAAGAAACGGGAACTACTTTCCCTCCGTCGTTGACAACTTTCCTGGGCGCATTCCAGTCGGTGGTCTGGCCGTTATGTAGGTAGAAGCANCTACTTTCCCTCCGTCGTTGACAACTTTCCTGGGCGCATTCCAGTCGGTGGTCTGGCCGTTATGTAGGTAGAAGCATTGACGTTATTTCAAAAGCATGTTTCAAAAGTACTTAATGAACCGCGAAGAGCATGCAAAAATAAAATCTTCGTTCTGATTCGGGAACAGTAGGAAAGTTATTTGTGTTTGTATTTTCTACCTTGANAGCATGCAAAAATAAAATCTTCGTTCTGATTCGGGAACAGTAGGAAAGTTATTTGTGTTTGTATTTTCTACCTTGATAAAATGCTACCAATTCCAGCCTAACAAATGTGTTGCTCAACGTTAACAAATCCAGGTAATTTGCCTCTGTATGAAATGATATTCCCACTTTTAACTGGAGAAACCGTGTCTGCGCACGAGAGTAAACAGTTTTTCAATTAAGAGCACGTGCAAAAAATTTTTTTGTCAGTCCTTCGTATAGACCTCATGAAGAATATGCCAACATCTCAATATATACAGTATATAATTTTTTCCTCAACTAAATATATATATATATATATATATATATATATATATATATCACTGTGCGCTAAACTACAATCGCACATGCCAGAAATTGCTTTTGGTTTCAGCCGTTTAATTCTTCTTGTTTCCAGTGAAAAAAAAAAGTATACTTATCGGTCTGTTGAAATACAACACTCACAGCGAATGTTTGTTGCTTCGCGACAGCGCTCGATCCAACGACTGTTGTTTCTGTTAGAAACCACTTGTTTACTTCGGCTACACAATGGATCGCTGAAAACTATCAGCGGAGCATTTTTTTTTAAAAGAACCTTGTGCACACAATGCGATAGTCAACAACATGAGAACTGAACGCGAAGCCGCAATCGAACTCCTTGCTATATACTTGACTTCAACTTCTACAGCAAGCAGTTTAGTTTATTCTCAGAAAACATCCTGTATTAAGGAGGTTTATGTTACGATGATTAACAGATAATTACACATCCTGTACAATATGCAAAATATTATACACGGGGTGTAAAGATCTCGTGCATAATTCTGAAAGGACAAAAAATTACTCAAGAAAAATAGTATAGCTATTACGTATAAATTGTGAAGCAGTATTTCTTTTGTATGTTACAAGTTAGACTTAAATATAAATAAACTATTTTCTAAATTTAATTTTTTCAGTATAAACGTTTTTCATTACAATGTTTTTTTGTGTTTCATAGAATCAGTAATTTTAGTTTTGTTCCGCGTTTCTTTAGTGCCTGTGATTGGTTCGAATTGAAAAATCGAAATATTAATGCTTAATATTTCCGGTAGTGTGGTTTCCATTTTATCGCTATAATATTTCCTAATTTTGGTTTTTGTGGCTACTTCTCGAATAGATGCACGCGAGGCGCATTCGGTATATTTATCCATCTGTCCCTACAGCTGTCCGATTGTATGTCCGTCCTTTGTCAAGTTTGTTTGTCCACATGTCCATCACATGTTCTTTTATCTGTCTGGCATTCTAGTCGTTCGTATGTCCATTTGGGCACCCGTCCGTCTTCCTGCGAGTTTTGTTAAACATTTGATTGGGTTTGAGCTACAGGAAAACCAGTATGTTGTTTATTTCACAATTTAACTACAAAAATGATAACGAAACTTGTACACTAAGATTACTTGTAAATATTTTGCGTAAAATTTGTATTTGATTTCACCAAAAAACAATAATGTGTAACTTCGAAAATCACACTTTTAGAATCTTGTTCACTCCGATAGGTAGCTTATTGTATTTCCGTACACAGGTATAAATGTTTCTGATGAAATTAACAGGCCACGACAATATACATCTAAATATCTTGTTAAACATTCATTTCTAAATGTTTTGTAGTAATGGCAATTTTAAATTTTTGCAAAACTGTTAAATATTTATATTTTGTAATTAACAATACTGTAAACATTTTCGTAATACGTTAAATATAATCTTTTCACTGCAAAAAGTTTGCAGGGTATACTTTAATAAGAGAACACAAAGGACTAAACCTTTTTTTAAAGGTATTTNTTTTCACTGCAAAAAGTTTGCAGGGTATACTTTAATAAGAGAACACAAAGGACTAAACCTTTTTTTAAAGGTATTTATAGAACTTTCTACACCCATATTTGCGTTCATATTTTGTGTTTCTGGACTTAGTTATTGTGACGATACACAAACAGTAGCCTATTTCATTCGAACCCTCTTCCTGGACCTGTTATGGAGTATAGGCAATTAGAAATCTCTTGATATAGCGGTGTTTGAGTCTTAATGGTTTAGCTAAGTGACATTATTTTGTTAAAGCTTGTATTNTTTTCACTGCAAAAAGTTTGCAGGGTATACTTTAATAAGAGAACACAAAGGACTAAACCTTTTTTTAAAGGTATTTCTAGAACTTTCTACACCCATATTTGCGTTCATATTTTGTGTTTCTGGACTTAGTTATTGTGACGATACACAAACAGTAGCCTATTTCATTCGAACCCTCTTCCTGGACCTGTTATGGAGTATAGGCAATGAGAAATCTCTTGATATAGCGGTGTTTGAGTCTTAATGGTTTAGCTAAGTGACATTATTTTGTTAAAGCTTGTATTATCTCCTTATTGTGAATTTTCATCAAACGGGTTAAGGGTGTTTTTTTTTTTTGTGTTTCTTACGCGGTTTAAAAAATAACACATTTTTTTTATTATGTATAGCAGCACGACCTTGGATATTGGCCTTTATTAAAGCCTAAACTTAATTATGTGGTATGTAAAACGTGCGTTCGTATTAGTAAACTATTTTATATTTCCTGCATAAGATTAAGAAAAATGCACAGATAGCGGGTTTACTCTGAAACCTTTCGTCGCGACCATTCGTCGTGATGCATGGCAGTGAGATACGAAGTTCAACAGGAAATACTGTATGCTTTGGCACTAGGTCATTTAAACATTTTTGATTGCATTTTATTGCAAGTACTTCAAACAGTTAATGTGTATACATAATGTAATTTTGTCCTAAATGTCCATTTTCAGGCCGATTAAGTGTAAGTTCAGATATTTATACTGCAGGTTATTACTCTGAAAAGTAGTCGATAAAAGTATGAATAAGTAATCTGGACCTCAGTTATAAACCATCTTCTTTATGCCGGAGATGCCTCAGAAAATGACATTTAAATCTCCGAACATCGAAACCCACTATCCGTCATTTCAAGTGGGTTAAAAAGGTAAAGCACTTATTTTACGGATTGATTTTCTGGAGCTCCCTTTTTTTTAACAGCAATCAGTCCATTTTAAGATTGCGGTTTTGGATAAAAACAAACTCACAACCAAAGACCCGTGGCTGAACCAATTCTCTTCACTCTTGGAAAATAGCAAAATTGTGCCACCTACGTGATGGCTTCGTAAAATCGGTGGCTAATAATGTGTATGATTGTTTCCATGGTCACGCTAAAAGCGTTGCACAATTTTCTGATAATAAACTTCAACTGCCAGATGTTGTGAATCACTACAGTATTCGCGTATTTTGTTTTTATTCTGCCGCGCGTTTTATGAAACGGTAGTAAAGTTACTCTCTGTCATTTTAATTTTGCACTGGTTCTTAGCAACACAGAAGATAATACAAAAATACATTCCCACTTTCATACACAAAAACAATGTCAAACATTGTTAATTTTTTTTTTCGTTTAATTGCTTTAAGTATTGGTAAAAATTGTCACGATTTCTTCGTATAGTAAGTAAATTATGCTTCATTTAGGGCCATAAATTTCATTTCATAAATCCAATAAAATTATTTTGCAGCTTTACAGGAACTTTCTTAACTTTATGATATTTTCTGTATATTTACAGATTTTATAATTTCTTAATTATTTGCGTTGATTTTAGACAATTTTTGATTTCGTATAAAGTTACTCTATTTAACAAAAGTAAAGACGTAAAAAATACTGAAAATGTGTGCACAACAAGTGGAAGACCACCAGCCACAACCACACAGTTTCCATTTAAAATACACTGCGCCAGACTCCCCTTTATCATACTACTGCTTACGTTTGTATGGTAATAATAATACTTTTTTGTTGAGCTGTATGGTTTCTTGAGTGTGTGATTTTCTGACAGACTTAGTGATATTGAATTAATAGCTGTTATAAAATGCGCGTTCAGTCCATGACTTAGTGGGTAATATGGACAAGGTTATTACAAGTCCTGAAAAGTCAAATTTGACTTCAAAATTGATNCAGTCCATGACTTAGTGGGTAATATGGACAAGGTTATTACAAGTCCTGAAAAGTCAAATTTGACTTCAAAATTGATTAATATTGATGTAGTACCGTTAATTGTTGTTCATGCAAGTGATTTTTCTAATTAAGGGCGGCCTGGAATTTATTTTATTTCATTATTTTGCAACTTTAACCATATTAAAACAATAACAATTTAAAAAAAAATATCTGCTAAAATAATTTTAAAAAACCTTGACTTTATGGTACTATAGATAGAGTAGTTCTTCAAAGAATTCATAAAACGCAGAAAATAACTACTTGTCCTTAGCGGCGTACTGAGAATAGTTTCGCACTTCCTGAGGATGTAACGTACAAGGGTAGAAACACCACGATAGCTATCGCGTTCTCTCTTCCCACTTCTTCTGTGACTCGCGTCATATCGCCCCGCATTGTATAGACTACTCGCGGTAACTTCGCCCTTTTTAATCAAACCTTTGAAAAATTACCCCTTTAATGAATGATGTGTTTGTTTGTTCCTTAAATACGTCATTTATCGCTAGTATTTTATACTTCTGTAAACATATCTTATTTTTGATTAAATTGAAATTCTATTTACATTTTATATATTAAGTATAGCATTTGCTTTATAGTTAATGGTAATAAAACCAGAGAGAAAACAGGCGTGTTGGTAATGCCTGGTAGGAAATGGTTCTCATGGAAAAATATTATTGAACTGTGTGCGCATGAATGCGGTGCGTTGTCCTTTCGTTGTGACTTCCTACAATTTATTAAGCTTTGTTTGCTTGAGCCGGAGGAATAGGGTGAAAGTATATCGTAAGCACGGGCTTCATAATAGTAGGAAGTAACCGAGAACGGATTATACAAACTGCGATTACTCTCTTGTAAGATGCACAATGTGGTCGTAATAGTCGTTTTAATCGAACACTTCAGTGGCGACATTGAGGGATAAAACGAGAATAAGTTTTTATTAAGATTGTAAATATGCACCCTTAGTGAACCAAATTCGAAGAAATCGAACCAGAATTCGTAGGGAAAAAAATTGCGTGTATGTCCGAAAGAAACAGAGTTACCTCGATTACAAATGCAATCGTTATATTAATATTTTTTCTATTGACTAGCTATTACAAAGTTCTCCTGCGTGAAGTATTATACACGTCAGAGTACAGAAGTCTGCCAGCAGTGAGAAACTCTTAACGACTGCGGCGAATACTCAAGTCTCGGCCCCTCCTACTATGTATAAATTCATCGTTTTCGTGTCTTAATTTCTTTTTCATATGTATTATTGGAAATTTTTGATTATAGAAACTTTACAATTTACTAGTTGTTTGATACTTTAGTTTCTAATTTTCACTGTGTGTATAATTCCGCTTACAAAAAGGCAGGAAATTGCTGATATCAATATGGTCGTGGCTTTTTACAACAAGCAGATAACACATAATTAAAATTACGCACAAAAATATTAAAGAAATCGTAACATGTAAATTTTCTGTAATTTTACATGTCAGTAATTACTGTGAATCCTAAATTACGACATGAAAACGAAGAATCTCAGCAAAAGGGATAAAGCTAAGGCCTTAAAATTTTGTCGGTATCACGTGTGTTCATTGCCGACGCATTTGAGTATTAAATTAAGCTACTGCGGTAGGCCTACATTCTCACACGTGTTTCACATGATTAATTGTTTCTGGCGCTATCGGTAATTAGTTTCCTCGCTGAGTAGCCGGGAGCTCGAGAGAAGGGGAATGGAGAGGGGGTGTTATCGCGAGGGTGGCATTCACGTAAATTAACGCGATGCAACCACCCTTGCACACAGGAGGGAGTAAGAACCAGACGTCCATTATACAGTAGCTTATTCCCGGTATCTTGCACCTTTCTGAACGAAACCTTCGAAAAATCACCCCATGTACATGTTTCAGTTTTGTTAAATTTAACTTTTACTGACAGTTTGTCTATAAATTATAGTATATCTCTAATAACGAATCTGCATAAAAACAGTGATAAAACTGGTGTGTTGGTAATGCCTAGTAATAAATAACTCTCAAGCGAAATATTACTAATCTGAGTGCGCACAATTCTGGTGCGTTGCCACTTTGGTACAATTTTCTAGACTAGCTAAAGCTTTGCTGGATTGAGGCAGTTGCATATCCTGGGAGTAGGACATCAGCTAGGGCTCCAGAATGTGGGTAGGAACCACGAACGGACTATACACTCCTACTCGTAGTGTTGCTACCTACCAAAACGTCGTGTGCTTGAAACCTGCGGATTTTCCGACAGCACTAAGCAGCAGAATGCAAACTCGCGTCACTGCCGTTTGGTTTGGCTGGCTCGTGCTACGTCGGGAAGCCTCGGAACTACCGAGTAAAGGCTGTTCGCGGTAAAATGAGAATTTGTCAACAGACCTGCCAAAATAAATACACATTAGCATGCGAGTTCCCAGTTACGTAAGTTGGCGACGAGTGAATTCATATAGTCCTGAACACATTCAGTTGAATTCCGAGTTTAAAGTTTACATTTATGGCCACTAAGCTTTCTTTTTTTTCCATACACGTTATAGCTCGAATCACGGTTAATTCCAAATTTTCTCAAGTTCTGATGAAGTTCTACTCCCAGGATATTCCTCCGCCTCACTAAAGCAAAGCTTAACCTACTCTACAAAATTACTCTACAGGGACATCGCACCACATTCGTGCGCACCGACTGTAATAATATTTCGCACAAGAATTGCTCGTCACTAAACATTGCCAAAACGCCTATTTTCTCCCTGTGTTTATTATATTATAATTTATAGGGAAAATGTAAGTAAAAGTTTGATTTAACCAGAAACAAGATAATTTTATGTTAACACAAGTATAAAACGCTTGCGATGCATTTCATATTTATGAAACAACCAAACATGTCGTACATGGTGTTATTTTGCAAAGGTTTGGTTTTAAAAGTGGGAGTAAACTATAGTAACACGTTTATAGTCCTGAAAAATTCACGTTTTCACTTGGTCGATGCATGAATACAGTGACGAGGCCCATGGCAATGGTAATTATATATGGCAAATGCTACAAAAAGATGTTAAAGTAGATCCTGAGCAGGGCTTAAAACAAAATTCATTTAAACGTGAACAGAGCATATAAATAATACTATACAAGGTGAGAAGCTGCAACGAGTCTCTCCGCGTGTTTGAAGCTAGTTGTCTGGCGTGGCGCAAGGAAGCCCGTGGCGCCATCGTGCTGCAAGCCAAGTGACTTAAGGCTAGGTCCACGATCAATTCCATGAACGTTAGAGACAGCCGCATATAACGTGTACGTAAGTAGTGTGATTTCTAGTGAATGTTCTCACTTTATTTTCATTCGATTACACACGACTTAATTTCGATGGAGTAGGGACTTAAGTAAATAACATAATTAAGAAGTAATTTCTATGTGGAAATAAAAATGAAAACATAGGTTTTCTTTATATTTATAATATTTAAATAAATACAATATATTTACTTCTTAACCATTTTTTCTCCTACATTCCTGTTGGCTGGAGGCGTCATGCATGCGACACGAAATTTAATATCACCATTTCGTACACGTGCACACGTCAAGGACGCTCTCTATGTAGCACGTACGCGGTGATCACGAGCACGTTCATGGTCGTGAACGTAGCCTTACTTGAGCAGTCGCTAATTGTCTTATCTCCTTTTCCTTGGCACACCTCAGTGGTGAAGTAGAGATTGCTGGCGTTAGTTGCTTTCCTCGCCGCTGCACGACGGCGACGCGAGTAAATGAAAGAGATTATAAAGCTGTGTGTCAAGCCAAGCAACTGCCTCAAAAAAAAAAAAGGTAGGGAAACTCGTTATGATCTTCTTCCTTCTGAAGTACTCTTTATATTCAATATCAACAGTAAGTTGCTTTTGATCGCTTAATGGACCTTGTTTATTACCGAGTCACAGTTACGCGTGTCTAAATGATTGCGGTGCAGTCATAACATTGAAACTACAAGAAAATGAGCGCTTTAATCGTACAGTGGCACAGTTGGAATTCGCGAAAGTAGGGTCTGTACGTTAACGCGTGGGCGTAATANCGCGTGTCTAAATGATTGCGGTGCAGTCATAACATTGAAACTACAAGAAAATGAGCGCTTTAATCGTACAGTGGCACAGTTGGAATTCGCGAAAGTAGGGTCTGTACGTTAACGCGTGGGCGTAATATTAGAGTACGTTAGCAGTCATCGCAAACCTTAGAAAAAAATTAATATTTTTACAGTTTTATTTTACCGTGTGTATATTTGACTACTCAAATTTACATATTGATTTCTCGTTGNAAAATTAATATTTTTACAGTTTTATTTTACCGTGTGTATATTTGACTACTCAAATTTACATATTGATTTCTCGTTGACTGTGCTACCTTCTGGCTTTTAAATATCGCATTTATTTTTCTAAAGTATTGATTTAACATGAAGTATATAGTACAGAAAAAAAAAAGCTAGAGCATTGAGATTTCTTCACGTGAACGTAAGCTCTGTTACATACATCTGCATTTTAGCTACTAGCTGATACAAACGTGATTGTGGAGTGCAATAATAAGTTCAGTACTTAACAATATATTATATCAAAATACCTCGTATATAACTTCAAACATTCCATCGCGTGACGCAAATCACACACAACACACACACACACACACACAAGTAGTAGTTACCGATGTTTCCTTCGTTGTCCGAACAGTAACATCAAGATCCCAGCCGGACATCCGAGACGGCCTGTGTTTGGCTGACCTCGCACATGGTAGAAACTGAGTTTCGCGCAAGGCTTTAGTCACATCGGGAACTATCTGTCGTCCACGACGCGGTGGGCGGTTGTGGTGCAGCAAAACGCACGCGCACTTGTCCTCAGTCTTGGTTTGCCCGCGCCAAGTAGAGGTTCCAGTAGTGGCGGGAGAGTACTACGACGACGGACGTCGGGACGCTCCAGAGAGGGCGTCCTCGCGCCACGAGCCGACGACGGACGCTACACTGCGTCCCGCGGACAGGTCCGTCGTCCTCTCTGGAGGCGACACGAGTCCACGTGACTGCACCGTGATCAAGGGTCACTTAGCACTCGTCCCAAGCGCGGCTTTGATAAGGGGGGGG
>NQII01001972.1:85951-103584 GCA_002778355.1 Clitarchus hookeri | reverse complement strand
GAACTTGCAAAAGTGACACTTGGCCGTGTGTGGGCGGGCAGTGCGATGGTGGTATCAGCGGTAACCGCAAACATAATCTGACAAACAGAACTCATCCCATTTTATCAGTGTAACTTCTTCACTTGTAATGATCAATACGCTAGAAGTCTACGCTACAGCTGCGAAACAAGTAAAATTGAAAAACGAAAGAAAAAACACGGAAGAATGAAAACCCTTGTTCTTGAAACAAAAAAAAAAAGACTTAATGTAGTAGTACATGAAATTGCAATATTATTGATAACATAATTTTTCCCCCTGTTATGTCCATCATTTTCAATTTTATTTGTAACCCGTCTTAGGTATCTGTTTGCAAATCACGGACTGTCGGTATCAGAGTGACTTTATTCTGATTGGCCCACTAAAGTAAGAAAAACATATATCTATTCACAAAGACACTCGGCCAATAAGGAAAGAAAAGTTGCGGGTGTGCAAGAAGCATATTGAAGTCTATCTTACGTGTAGATCTTTTCGTAAAAAGCAGTTGGCCCACCTTATAGACTGCTTCAAGTATGGGCGAAAGTCATTGTTTTTCCTAACCTAATTATGTAGATAGGCTCACTCCATCTTATAATTATTCATAGTTCTCCACTTATTATTTTGTTAAGTATTTAAAATCCACGCCTGTTGGACAAATACATTATGTTAGATAGTGTTATTGTCAACATTTCTGGTACCATAATGTAAAACTACGTNCACGCCTGTTGGACAAATACATTATGTTAGATAGTGTTATTGTCAACATTTCTGGTACCATAATGTAAAACTACGTTATTGTTAATTTTATGTGGAATGTCATTCGAGATACCGAATGCCGTAGGGGAAAGTAAAGTTTTAAAATTAGATACTAAAAACTAGCAGTGAAGAGAGATGAGTGATAAAATGGGCGATAAAAAATTTTTGTATGGAATAAATATTTTTAAATCGATATGTATAAGTTAACCCTTTCATTCCCGCATCAATTTACTGTTGCAGATGTTGCAAATAAGAAAAATGTTGATACATGCTGTACTTACGCTTTCAAAGAACTTGTTTCGTTGTCACGACCAATAAGTGAAAGGTTTTGTGCTCTGGTGCAGTGATATGAACCAGTCACAACGCAGAGCAGCAGCACGGTTTACCAATCAGGCACTGACAGGGCAGATCGTTGGGCAATGGACATCACAGTGTGCACCGCTCAAATATAACACCCCTGTGCGACATCTTGAAGAGCGTCCACACTGGGCATGAAAGGGTTCGAGAGTATATTCTCAACACTATAAAAAAAATGTAACAAATTCTGTTGTCTCACAAACTTAACATCGTTCACGTTACGGAGCTCCTCGATGATTCCTTTATCAGGCTAAATGCGTTTGTATCACAGTTTTTGGCTCAGTTGCGTTGAACCACGTTGATGTGGTGCTGATACGCACCAAAGACCTGACGAGAGCAAAGAAAAATAAATAAAGGTCTGCTGGTAATACTGTCTTTTGAACCGTAGCGTACGAGCTGTGACAAGCGTCCCTTTCGTCGGAAATGTTTTGGAACGCGTAAAAGAAGGGGGGCCTCTTGAAGGATTAGTTTCCACTTTATGAATGTTTNTTTCGTCGGAAATGTTTTGGAACGCGTAAAAGAAGGGGGGCCTCTTGAAGGATTAGTTTCCACTTTATGAATGTTTCTACTCCTGTGGCCGCAAGGTCCTTGGCATTTTTTTTTAAATCCCCCTCATCACTGAGAGTTTTCCTTTGAAGCGGGCCGCTGAAGGATAGCTCTTCTCGTGGTGTCAGGAGTTAGACGCGTCAGCTGGTGGTTCCGACAGCTGACAGGCGTTGCGTAGTGTTTTGACTGCGGGTANTTTCGTCGGAAATGTTTTGGAACGCGTAAAAGAAGGGGGGCCTCTTGAAGGATTAGTTTCCACTTTATGAATGTTTTTACTCCTGTGGCCGCAAGGTCCTTGGCATTTTTTTTTAAATCCCCCTCACCGCTCAAAGTTTTCCTTTGAAGCGGGCCGCTGAAGGATCTCTCTTCTCGCGGTGTCAGGAGTTAGACGCGTCAGCTGGTGGTTCCGACAGCTGACAGGCGTTGCGTAGTGTTTTGACTGCGGGTATCACGGTCCTTTAACACATGCGTGCACACACACACACACACATCGTGCCATAATGCCGTGTTTCTGTGTGGCTCAACTGTCTCTGAAGAACACTGCTGTAGTATGCTCCTTATCACGTGCAACGAGAATGAACTCTTTGGCCGTATCTGAATTCACGTTCCAANCTTGCACACACACACACACACATCGTGCCATAATGCCGTGTTTCTGTGTGGCTCAACTGTCTCTGAAGAACACTGCTGTAGTATGCTCCTTATCACGTGCAACGAGAATGAACTCTTTGGCCGTATCTGAATTCACGTTCCAAAGGTCCTTAAGTGGCTGTGCGCCCTAGAAAAGTGCATCGAGGGCGCGACGTCAAATANATCTGAATTCACGTTCCAAAGGTCCTTAAGTGGCTGTGCGCCCTAGAAAAGTGCATCGAGGGCGCGACGTCAAATAGTCCCAGTCCGAATTCACGGCTAGGGCACGAATGTGGCCTTGAACATCCCCTTCAGCCAAGGGCAAGTGTCTCGCGCGCTAGATCGTTTTTCGATGCTCTACTGTTCGTTGCTGTTTGTTCGCTGTTTGTCTTCGCGCCTTAAAGGTGGGTGACGAACTGTCTTCGAAGAAACTGAAAACTAGTAAGTACTTGTACATCATAAACGGTTTGAAGTTTTCTGGCCGTTTAATCGGTTCTCTCTCATATTTTTATTTGTGAGACTGTTTGCATGNATCATAAACGGTTTGAAGTTTTCTGGCCGTTTAATCGGTTCTCTCTCATATTTTTATTTGTGAGACTGTTTGCATGCAAATGAAAACGTTAACAAACACGTGGAACTCCCGTCTTGGCTTCCGGTGTAAACAACACAAACTCGCACATCGATCGGTCAGTAATCGCGATACAAATGAACAAGTATCCGAATTCGCAGACGCACACTTCTCGCGAAGGNCGCACATCGATCGGTCAGTAATCGCGATACAAATGAACAAGTATCCGAATTCGCAGACGCACACTTCTCGCGAAGGACGCAAGGGGAAGTGGACAAGGGCGCAAGGCGGTGAATTCAAACACAGCCTGAAGATGATAGTACTTCGATTTACTAAATTAACTGAATGTCCAATGCTATTCTAACAAGTGCCGATCTTGATATGCAGCTGGGGCCGCGGTGGCTGAGCGGTTAGTCCGCTCGCCTTCCACCCGGCCTCCCCGGCCGGGTCACTCCCTGATTTTCGCATGTAGGAATCGTGCCGAACTATGCCGCTGATTGGCGGGTTTTCTCGGGGATCTCCCGTTTCCCCCGCCCTTCCATTCCGGCGCTGCTCCATACTCACCTCTTATCACCCTCATCGGCTCTCGATACCTCGTTAAAAGCCGCCCAAATCTCTCTCTATGTATCTATCTCTCTCTTGATACATAAAGGGGTACTCAATTAAAGGCTTTCAAAAAGAATGTCGGAGTATCTCTGATTGGTGAGGGCAGGTTTTTGAGAAAACCGGTAGATAAACCGAGTAACGGCATTAAGAAAAGTGAATGGCCCGAAGAGAACAAGAGGAGAAAGTGCCGTGCACTGTCTTACTCATCCGAGTACAGTTGCAGTGCGGGAGGATGGAGGGTGTGCTGGCCTTCGGGCCTTCAAAACCTATCTCTCTCTTGACATGCAGCTGTGCTATACCTCCGACCCGAACCTGGTCTATGGGCATGGATGGACTTGTTCAACTGGCCACTGTTGATAACATCGTCACACTACGGATGCATCATGACCAGCACGTGCAGCGGTCCGTCTGTATGTGTATCCCGCCTCGTGGAGTTACACGATGTGGCGCCTCTCGAAACTACAGCGGCATGTAACCGTCTTCGAGGCTTGGCGATAGCTCGACTGCTACGCACGTACTCAGTAGTCAACCTTTAACCTTCCAGGCGCACACGATATTGTTCGGCGAGTTGCTGTACACGGCGCAAAGAATACCAATACGGTACAACACCGTCTGTTGGTTGATGACCTTGAAACATTTATCAGTTTAACTACACTCCCCCAGCATGCAACTTTTATACCCATTTTCAATTGGACGGCACTCTTTGGGGTTTTCCAATATTTTTTTTCGTCAGTGTATAATCTGTATTGAGTTTATATCAAAATGTGTTTATAAATAAAGTCTACTACCCTTCCACGCTGTCTGTTATGGTACCCATGACCCTTTCTAGCCAGAGAAAGTCTGTCTTGGTGTTTCATTGGCCGTTTATACTACTAGAAATGTTAATGACGCATCGTTTANTTCTAGCCAGAGAAAGTCTGTCTTGGTGTTTCATTGGCCGTTTATACTACTAGAAATGTTAATGACGCATCGTTTAGGGGGAACAATCCCCGTTATGCTGGACTTAATGTATTTTTCGCTATAATCTGAAGGTACATATTTTGAATTTCAGTGTTACTAACCGACACGGTACAGGGATTTTTTTGCCACATGTCCTCAGANTTCTAGCCAGAGAAAGTCTGTCTTGGTGTTTCATTGGCTGTTTATACTACTAGAAATGTTAATGACGCATCGTTTAAGGGGAACAATCCCCGTTATGCTGGACTTTATGTATTTTTCGCTATAACCTGAAGGTACATATTTTGAATTTCAGTGTTACTAACCGACACGGTACAGGGATTTTTTTGCCACATGTCCTCAGANTCTGAAGGTACATATTTTGAATTTCAGTGTTACTAACCGACACGGTACAGGGATTTTTTTGCCACATGTCCTCAGATACTTATTGTTTTATTACGCTCATATAAAATCTAATTAGCCGCAGTAATTGTCACATCCCAGAAAATATAGGAAGTAATTATTAATGTTCCATCGTGCCAAACATTTCTGTACGCCTTCTAAAATAGAAGTTGTGGCAAATGACATACCCAAGACGTGGGCAATCAATGTACATACTTTAATTGGCTAACATTTGAGGAAGTTATTTAGGCGATGGTCGCCGAAATACCTCAAACGGACAAATTCTCAGTTTTTGTTTTCAAATTTTACAATTTAATAAATTTGCTTCGATAGCAGTTATTGTAAAAGACTCGGAGCAATAAAATTCGTTCATACTTTCCGTTGTGTATGATTACAACTGCATCATATATATTATATATGTATTACTGGTATATATAATATATATTTTTCCAGGGCGCGAAAACCTTAAGAATTACATTCAACANTATATATAATATATATTTTTCCAGGGCGCGAAAACCTTAAGAATTACATTCAACATTTAGAAATACTACGCACAGTAAACATATTGTATTTAGCCACGTTATTTGAATTTAACCGTGAAAGGTGACAACATACTAAATTTGAAACAAAGTCGTAATTATCTGCTATGCAAAATCATTCATAAATTTACACAAGAAGTTATTAACCTTAGGAAACGTAGTCTTACTGTAAATACGCTTACAACCCAGTAAATCATATGCAACTTACGGAGAGGAAGTCACTCTTAACACTCGCATTCCAATGCAAGTTAATCTTCCCAATTTCCATCTTGGAACCAATCCAACACATGCAAAAAGTTTTCGTCCTTGAAATTTAGGAAAGTGGGTCAGCAGTTATTCGATCTCCCCGCCCATGGTTGTGGCTTCTCTTGTCGTTACGAAACGATTTGGAAATTGAATCACTTTGGAATAAATTTTAGTAATTTAGTACTTTGTTGATAAATACGTAAGACATTCCTTGTGACAGCAACACGATGCTCAGTAAGTATAGTCCATCCACGGTTACTTTCAACTTTTCTGAAGCCCTGATAAAGTTCTACTTCCAGGATATTCCTCCGCCTCATGCAAGCAAAGCTAAGTCGAGTCCAGAAAATTACACCATAGGGGCAACACACCGTATTCGTGCGCACTCAGTGTGATAATATTTTGCATAAAAACTATTTCTTACTAGACAAGGTTTGATTCAAAAAGTGTGAAGAAACCATGAATGGACTATATGTTCGTAGTGAGAGTGGAGTGCGCAGTAAAAAATATTTTTTAGCCATATTTTGTAATTTTTTTAATTTTTGCAGATATCTTGCTTTGAATGTTACACGATTGCTATTAATATTTTTAATCTGCCACACGTATGTTTTTAAACAGAGCTTCAGATTCGCTTCTTCAAACCACAGTTGCTTCGCGGATATTTAACCACTTTTTAAATAAACATTTTAAAAATGCCCTTAACGGTAACGGCACATAAGTTAACGAAATACAATTACTTGAATCCTCGCAGTTAAGTTGTCAGCAGCGATGTGGGAAATGAAATTCCATATCTTAACGTATTATTAACAATTCGTTAGTGATAAAAAATTGCCGTTTGTGATTTTTTGTGGTAATTATTTCTTAATAACTAAAAAACATTTCCAGTTAAATTAAAAATAATTTTTTTTTATTTTTTTATTTACTTTATTTTCTCCTGAAAAATTTCTTAGAATTTTTAGTATTATTTGGAGCAACACAACCTTATTCACTTTCCGTTTACATATTCCTATATCTTTTTTCTGTTTTCCTGTTTTACATTTCTTGCATTGTCTTATTACTGCAAAAACGAGGATGTGGAAAATGTACTATTATCCCAGTACCGGTTAATTAATTTTGACAATAACAGTTAGTGTTGCAAGTATGTACCTTACAGTTATCGACTCAAGTGCAGTAACTGTTCAGTTAACGACAGGCCATAGGTTCCATGCTGTTACAGCACAGTTATCTGTGTTGGCTGAAGCTGTAATCTGTAAATGTTTGCCTGAAGCCAACTTGCTTTGGACTTGACAGAGGTTCCAAACTACCGTTTGCATCACACAAACAACTTTTCCGGTGTTGTAATAAGGAATTGTTGTTTCCCGCGATAGCTTCTTTCCCAGCTACGCCAAAACATATAATTGAATTTCCTTTCCGAGATATAACAACCGACAATTTCCCCATAGTCGAGTATGGACAAACGTACTTATTATTTTCATTAGCCGTTTAATCACGGGAATGTAGACTCACTGTCATTTCGTATTGTAATGTATTATCATGGCGGACTTCACGGTAGCTACACGCTAAACTTGAAACAGTGAGAATTGAGCAAAATCAGTGCCAGATAAATAATGGTGGCTGAAATTCAATGATTTATTTGTGATTTCCACTGAATGTCAGCAATTCCATTGCTATATCACTTTTCGCCAGTTCATTTGCTTGATTCGCCAGTCGGCAGTAGATTATCAACTGACTTTCAGTGAATGTCATTTCACTCATTGATGTCACTGATTCGGGCACAGAATGCAACTTCTTCTAGCAGGGGTTCTTAAACTGGTGGCTGCGTTCGCCACATTTTATACTTCTTTCGTACGCCGCCACACGGAATAAAGCAACTAACGTAATATACGTTTCTAATGGTTCATTGGCCTGCAGGTCACGTCGCATGAACTTTTTCTTCATTTACACGCTTGAAACCGGCATTAATTTTATGAAGACTCGGCTGTTATTAAATATCCCCGTGAGTTTTAATTGCGTGTACGAATATAATTGACGATCGGTTAGATGTTTCATCTATGTGTGTTCGTAAAAATACACACTTCTGAAAGTCTCTTCTACCTCGTTCGTTAAGAGCGTTCAAGTAGCTAAAATTATTTTCTAAACGTTTAGCATATTACATTCTTTTTCGTTGGGGTCTGTTAAAAATATGACAACGGATATTTATAACTTTTAAAAAACGAATGAAACGATGTGTCACTCTAAAAAAAATGTTTGTACTTTTACAAGTAAAAATTGTTGGAAACCCAGTTGCCAAGAAAATTCTTTATAAAACTACAATCCGTTTTCTTTTAAAATCTGCAAAACATATATTTGTAATATTACGAATGATGGCCTTGTATTACAGCTTACATCATTGAAAATTGTACTTTTTTTCCTTCTACAAAACAAATATGATGAATTAATACCAAATAATAACTAAAAACATTATTCAAAATATAATTTACAAAAAAAAATATTTTATTTTTTGCCAGTACGGGGATTAGAACACACATCCTGTAATTTACTAACCCGCACCTTGAACCACAAGGCCAACTGGAATTTCAATCTAATTACGTATTTTAATTTTAAATAAAGCTGAAAATACTTACAAAATATTAGGGCAGTTATATTTTAAAGAAGAATAAGTTTATTTCATTTTAAGAGGTTAGTTGTTGAGTTGAGAGATTTGGACGGCTCTTAACAAGATCTTAAGAGCCGTTTTAAGAGTTATGTGTAACTAGGAAACATTAACAGTTAATGTGTAATACGGTAATGCTTTATTGAATTTGCAGTGTTATTGAGATTATTTAAGTTTTTTTAAAGTGTTTTACGTTATTAAAACTTGCAATACATTTCCTTTCGCACGCAACTACATTTTACATTACNAACAAGATCTTAAGAGCCGTTTTAAGAGTTATGTGTAACTAGGAAACATTAACAGTTAATGTGTAATACGGTAATGTTTTATTGAATTTGCAGTGTTATTGAGATTATATGAGTTTTTTTAAAGTGTTTTACGTTATTAAAACTTGCAATACATTTCCTTTCGCACGCAACTACATTTTACATTACCCATAGTTTTCGCACAAACAGCTATATAAAGTTTTACGTTGTTGAGTGTCCGCCAGTTTGCTGAAGCTCGTGGATACGGGTCAGTTTAGTAAAGACATTTCTTGAGACCCTTGTAGTTTTACAAACGAGTAGTTTTACAAGAGAAATATTTGTACAGTTACAAGCATTTGTAAAATTACAAACAATTTATTAGTAAAAATTACAATTTTTTTACGGTGTAGGAATAAAACATTTATATTTTCTTTATCGTACAACGCTTATTATTGGACAACGTGTATACGCAATCATAGAGCTAAAAAAAATTGCTTATCTCATAAGAATGTTATGAAGAATATATTTATTAAAAATTACTTTGTGGGGTTAGCCCTCATTTCAGTGTTAACTTTTGACGTAAAATTTTAAAGTTAAAAATATCCAGGATATAAACCCTTACCCAGATGAACCAAGTGTCACATATTAATGATAATACTTAATTTTTTTTTAATGTATATATCCGATTATTTAAGTACTTACATAGAACTAAGAGTTATTTGATATTTTTCTCTACTAAAATCATAGATTTTGTATTTTGGAATTGATGCGTATGAATTCACGTTGTAAACAATTAGCTATTTAATTAACGGTCTTCTATGTTCTACAGTTAACATATTTTATTAATCGTTAACCAGAATTTTGTCATTTTATAAATAGTACCTCATCTGCTAAAATTGAGATAGTATTTTTGTTTTTACTTGCGTAGTAGTTTTTTACGCACTGCACAGTTCATTAATAACGCCACCATACAGTNATATTTTATTAATCGTTAACCAGAATTTTGTCATTTTATAAATAGTACCTCATCTGCTAAAATTCAGATAGTATTTTTGTTTTTACTTGCGTAGTAGTTTTTTACGCACTGCACAGTTCATTAATAACGCCACCATACAGTGGAAATATTAATATCAGTTATATGACAGAAGGATTCATTGAAGCCCGAAAATTTCCACGAAAGGAAATACCTTCATGTGCNGTGGAAATATTAATATCAGTTATATGACAGAAGGATTCATTGAAGCCCGAAAATTTCCACGAAAGGAAATACCTTCATGTGCGTCCTTCAGCTGATTAAAAAAAAAAAAAAAAAAAAAAAAGTAATGAAAGCGTTTGATAACTAGATGCGTGGTTTTGAATCCGTATCTCCCTCAGACAAATTTCACAATATTTATTGAAAAGGGGGATCCGGTCCTCTCATTGACAAAATTTTCAGCAAAAAATAAGTTATATAATTTATTAGTTCCGTGAGCCTGTTCGGTGAGGCAAACATTTGGTAGCGTCTTGTGTCCTTTATTTAAACAGCGCCGTAGCATNTAGTTCCGTGAGCCTGTTCGGTGAGGCAAACATTTGGTAGCGTCTTGTGTCCTTTATTTAAACAGCGCCGTAGCATTGAGTACGTATGTGAATAAAGAACACTTTAGAAAGTCGTCCATAGTTTCTTCCTTCTGCTTATTGCTAAAGTTCCCCCATACACAAAATATATTTGTTGTTCTTAAGGTGTACACATATATAGGTATAAACGCAATGAACATGTAGAACATTAGATATATGTGTGCACTGGTAGTGATAAGGGCGTTAGAGCGCCGGAAATTATTTGTACATGTTGAACTCCATTAGGCCTACTTATANTACATGTTGAACTCCATTAGGCCTACTTATATTTTCGTTGTGATGTGAAATAATGGCCTGTAAAAGTACAATAGTGACGGAAAATAACAAAAAATCAGGGTGAAAGTATTATATGCGTTTTAAATGTAGAATGTCTTTCATCGTACAAATCTTACAATTGAACAAAATTAATACGTTAAGCTGAGGCTGAAAATTATTTCTTGATGCCATCAAGAGTGTCATGAATAAAACTATCTTGAATTTTGTTATCTAGTTCGTCCGTATTTAATTTTTAACTTTTGAAATCAATTTAAAAAAGTCAAAGATAGCCTCCGGCGAACCAGCTGTCTCACTTCAAAGAAGTGACTTCAATAGACACTTCAACTGAAATCCATCTGTGTGTTGAAATAACATGTAAAACTTGTAAGAATAAACATTTTAAGTTAAAATTCTCATATTTACCCTTATAAAAATTATAAATGTTGTTTTACAAATGGTTTTTTTTTATCAAGTAATCATTATAATGTCACGAAACCATTAAATATCCTCAGAATCTAGACTAAAAAATGGTGGTCTTGAATAGCCTTAAGTCATATGTAATTAGGTTAAGTGTTTTGTACGCTGGCTTTGAAGTAGTTTCCTTGAAAACTGAAGTAAGGTTATTAACTTTTAATACTGAAGAATTTGTAAAATTTCGGGTATTATATTGTTATTCTCAAGTATTGGTTATTATTGCTGATAGGATAATCTTAGGGGAAAGACTGATTTATCATTAAACTTACCTAGCCTTGTGTCAGAAAGCTGCATCAATTTGGTTTGGGATGTAGTGACTTTACAACTTAGGCTACGAAATTCACCCTTGAAGATGACAACATTCAAAGTTATGGTTGAATTCTTGTTCCTAACCCATTTAGTCACCGTACCAGCGACTGTGGAACATTGCTCGTGAGTGATTCTTGTAACCGGTACCACGACCGTAGAAGACAGGTCTGGACACTACAACAGCTTGACAAGTTGACGCCCTTGTTGACCCAGTTAGTTCACGAACCCAACCACAGAGCGCTGCTAACAAAGTACAGCTGTTTGACACGGCAAGCATAACATGGGGAAACGACCATACCTCTATGGTGTTATCTCCATACCAGCAATGCTAACAGCACTAGTTTGGTACAGCGCTTTNCGGCAAGCATAACATGGGGAAACGACCATACCTCTATGGTGTTATCTCCATACCAGCAATGCTAACAGCACTAGTTTCGTACAGCGCATTTGCGGCCACTTGATGAACTAAATGCGTCACTAAGGACGTCAACTCGCTAACATTGTTGGATAGGCGAGTGTACAGACCTGTTTTGTACGGCAGTTACTGGTACGAAGGTTCATTCTACTCAGGTTAGGAACAAAACTAGATTTATTTTTGGGAGAGTTTGGCATAGGGAAAATTTCCGCTGCTAGGTCTAAAAGGTAACTTTTAACGCACATTTTTAACAACATGAATAAATAATTAAAGAGAAAGATTTTACTTAGTTACGCAGTTATTTTATATTTGATTTATGGTTATTACAATTATCCTGTTTCTTAACGAATGCGGTACTTTTCCCACACTAGCGCTTACCTAGTGGCGACAATGTTTCCCTTGCCAACCTTTGAACGTAGATCTTCCCCGCCTGTTGCAGAAGTTACCTTGCCCGTACTGTGAATAAGGCGCCAGTGCCAGGGCTTCCTTGCGGCTAGTAGCACTTGTGGCATTCTCTACGCCTCTTTGACGTGATTGGCTAATGACGACGTCATCGAGCACGCGGCGCGTTGTTCATTGGCCGCAAGACAAGTGCTAAACACAAGTACAACGAATACCAAATAACACGCGATTGCGGCAGTTGAAGTTGGAAATCAATGTGTGTGTTTTCTGCTTTAATGCAGGGGTTTTGTGACCAGATCGTCTCCTCCCGTGCCTGAGTCGATACGGTATTACGGGAGACAACTTTCTGAGCGATCGATATAGAGGAGTGCACCTCAGGTCTTATATATTCTGGCTGTTATAATGCCACACAGGCTGTATATTTGTCACATCAGTCCTTCGATGTGTGTGCACTCCTAACCAGACTTTTAACTCCTAGACTTTTTAGCTTGGTCAAAGTTATAATTGACAGCAGTTCGATGCTGTCAATAGACAGAGATCGCGCCCTTTCCAATCGCAGTGGCTTAAATATCACACTGCCAATTGTATCACCATGTTCACGCGCTTCCGATGCTGAATCTGCCTGAACTGAAACACGCCTCATAAAAATTACGAAGCGACGAACTGGTCGACTCGAACATCACGTCAGATATAGTGTGGTTTTACTGAGGGACAAAGCACGGTTTCTTATTGGCTGAAAATTACTACGATCTCTGCGTTCGCCCGTGTTTTACATCCCTCGTTGGCTTCCTTCCAAGCGCCCCGCCACCCTCTAGTGCGCGCAAAAAAGACACAAATCCCTTTTGTACACCTCGCAGTACCGACACCCATTTATAATGAAAATGTATAGAATTATTATGGAAGGAATTTAAGTTAACTTGAGAAAATTTTACGTGGTATAAATTATACCGCACTCGGTAAGGACCACGTTCATACACGTAACACCAGAATATTCCTTCGACATTTTATTAAAAATACCCCCCCCCTCCCCCCTAAAGAGGTGTATTATTTCTGTTTTGAAAACAATTACGCGGTCTCTTCAGTTTGTCAGGCTAAAACAAATTGTCCTACTGAGCCAACTTAGATGCTCCAATTAACAAAATATTCCCTATTTGCAAACGTGTGCAAAGAAATATATTTTACACGTCCTAAATAGCTGCTTCGAAAAGCACATAAATTGAGTTATTTTTTTCAGTAATATACCTGAAAATAATCTGCTCGTTCAGTTATAATGTGTGCGATGAGATAACATTAATAAGCGCGTCACTTGCACTGTCCACTTTGTTACTGTGTGATGCGAAACGTGCAAATTAGTTTGCAATCCGTGTCCTTTCACTTTAGACGTAAATGTTGTTGTGTGCCGTGTTGTAAAACAGACTACGCATTACTTTTGTTTCTCTGCAGCGCACAAACCGAGCGAGGTGGCGCAGTTGTTAACGTTCGCACTCGCATTCTGGAGGACCTGGGTTCGAATCCCAGTCCGGCCGTCCTGACCTCGGTTATCCGTGGTTTCCCGAAATCGCTCCAGCCGGGTGAATGCTGAGACGACTCCTTACTACAGGTCGAGGCAGATCCCGGCTGCTCTGAGCAACTTGCTTCTGTCTGTAATGGCCTCGCTGTAGACGAGACGCTAAGACTCACATACCTACCTACTTGCTTACCAACGCGCGAGGTACTCGTTCTGCTTTCGTGTCTTTATTGCTGACTCGTAAGCTTTTATTCCGCAGTGACATTTGACTCTTTAAGGAACCGTCGATCCAGACCAGATAATATTCAGTCGTCTGTATCCGTCATTATAGGGACAGCAGTTTTGTTCATTTTAGTTACAGTGTGTCCTTTTGGTATTTGGTCCTAAATGCACCTACAGTGTACTTAAGGGGCCTGCCTAACTTTCGCTTTAACTGCGTTGCAGTGTGTTTCAATTCCGACGTTTTTTTTACGAAACTATTAAACGTGCTCCAAACGTACTGATCTACGAAAAAAACACACACATCATACTATGCCTATTGATTACTTTCAAGGCGTCATGTACATTAGAAACGCCGTTTTGAAGGACTCCAACCCAGCTAAAACCGGGTTGTTCAAAGCTCTGTATTACAAAATATTCTGGTCAGATACGTACAGAAGTACTCGAGGGTCTTGCACGTAGAGGCGATGGGGCACTTTATGCGCGTGCCAGTGTCGCCCTTATCGCTTCCGCGTTTCTCGCACTCAGAAGCAGAAAATAACTGTATGTAGGCGGCGCCATTACCGGCGTTGGCCACAATTTATTATTATTATTTTTGTACCAAATGCTGTTCAACTTTTAGTCATTATCAGTAATTACAATTTCACAGCAAAATACATTTTGAAGCAATAATTTTTCCTTAAATATACGTCAAAACACCATTTTACTGCTTTAGAAATGTTCAAATAATGAAAACTAACTTACGTTCAGGAATTTGATAATTGACACTGAAAGAGGATACTAAGATGTACTTCAAGGCGTGTATTAAATCGTACAAGGAAATGTTTTTGCAATGTCTAAAAAATACTGAATGTAAGGAAATTCCTGTGTATTTTTTATTTGTGGCTGCTCCTGAATTTTTGTAAAACATCTTTTTCTAAGACTTTTCAGTTGCCCGCGTTAAATTTTCTGCAAATTGTTGAGTTTACCTTATTTGTACGTTACAAAAACAGAAACATTTTTCTTTGGAATGTCAACTTGGAAAAATTATTCTGTCTATCTAAACAAATTTTATTTGAGAAAAATGTAGTAGCAGATAATGTCTACAAGTTGAGCAGTGTGTGATATAAATATAAAATATTGTTTTACGTGCCCAACGCTTGTAAGGGCGCCAACTGGCTGGAAGTATTATACGTGTACAAAGGCCTGGCAGCATGAGAGCGATAAGGGCGACCTAGGTGCGCGCACCGAACGTCTTATCGCCTTTATGCGCTAGGCACTGAACTGGCGTGCAGTCTAATTCTCGTCGACTCGCCTCTTAAAACTTCCAGTGGTGAGCACATAATTTTATTGTGTAATAATGAAAACAAAATTATGCTGCAAAATTCTGCTGCATGTCCCTATAGTACACTGAAGATCCAAAAAAAACTGGTACACCTGCATAATATCCCGCAGGGCCCCCGAGCACGCAGATGTGCCGCAAGACGACGTGGCATGGACTCGACTAATGTCTGAAGGTATGCAAGAGGCAGTTCGCACCATGAATCCTGCAGGGCAGTGCACAAATCCAATCTGCGCCAATTTGTGAAAGGGTTGCACGTCTGTCACGTTTAATAATTCTCGTCAGTCGTCGTTCGTCCCGTTCTTTCACGATCTTTTTCCAGCCGCAGCGATGTCACAGATGTGATGTTCCATACCTCTGTTATTTGCATACGCACGCCTATACCAGTTTTTTTGGCTCTTCAGTATATATGTTGAAGTAGCCTTTACCAGAAGTTTCACACCAAAATATTGTTGTGAAACACTCGTAATAGCCCTTTCCCATTTCTAAAAAAATACACATTACAGACAGAAATGTAAAACTGAAACTGCCATTAGGGCGTGGAAATTTTCTTAAATGCCACTCGTAAGCAGGTGCCATTCAGAAAACATTGACCCGTTTTCCAATGACAAGTATACGACTGAAGATGTGCATTATGGGTGCTAGGATAGACGGGGCCCTTAATAACACAGAGATCAGGCAGCGAACTGCAACCGCACACGCCAGCAAAATGGCGTCACTGGCCGGCAACACGTCGGGACGCCTTTCGCCAATCAGCGCCTGATAACCCAAGTACCAGTCGGCAGCCCAGCCAATAGGGAACTTTCACAGCGTGCTCTAGCCAATCAGACCCAAAGCCGGGTCTCAGAGCTTCCCGCGCCTAATCAGAACATTTGTACGTACGGCCACGTCAAACGGTACCGCCACGCCATTTCGTGCTGCGGAGCGTTTAATACTGGCCAAGAAGGTCATCCACTGGAAACGCTAGTCAACTGTTTATAATTAAATTGTCTTAAATGTGTAAAGGTATTTACAAACCATCACATCAGTCTAGCCATCCAAACAAAAAATGTATTTCGCAAAATAAATGTATTGTTGAATTGTATGTCATTATTGTAAAATCCTGATAAACGCTAGAGGTGCGGTACATGTTTTTTTTTTGTATAAAAATATTCACGCCGTAGTACACACGCAGAATCAAATTTTTCTTGTTTCGAAACGATTACAGACGGGAGAGCTAAACGATTTGGAACGTAATACACTGATTTTTTTTTAGTATTCAGGAGCCACTTGAACAAGGCTGTTTGTCCAGTGGCGCCAGTAGAACGTAGTGACAGGTAGGTAAACTACGAGGGCTCTTTCAGCAAATATGTAGTAAAATATCTCAGCAAGGAACGAAAATATTCTATTTTTATATAATGTGTTGTCTTGTGCGTCTTGAAAGAATAAGAGACTCGCAAAATACTTATAGGCCTATTTATACATACTTCCACACACGATGTTTCAACATGATTTATTTAAATGCCCTCTAAGTGCGTGTAACGTAAAAGTTACGAACGCCAGTCTGCAGANCAACTGACGAATATGCACGTACAGTATATAGGTTCAGTTCATACAGTATGTCTTCCATGTAGCTTTTAAATAATGCAAGGAAAATGTGCTGAGCTACCGATATCAGTAAGTTGACGTCTCTGGGGCGAGTTGTACTGGTTTGTTTGCAGTTCAGTTATTATCCATCTCCGGATTGGGAGATTTGGGGTGGATCTAGATTTACTATTTTCTTAATTGACGCCCCACATTTTTTGCCTCTGCTGGAAAGTTGGCACCACGTCTTCCTGTACATAAACTTACATTTTTTCGCGCAAAAGACTAATCACATATTTGCTGGTATCTCAAAGGATTAATTTGTACAACCATATACCGTTGTGATTTAAACATAATTCCAAGCTAAAATAAAAAGTTGTTTTCAGAATTTTTTATCAGTCTTCATTTTAGAGACAATGGCGTATTTTTCTACTATATGCTATTGGCAATGGGGGTTGCTCATTTATTCCAGCCAAATTAAAACCGGTTTGATTTTTTTTTTTCAGTCAACAAGCTCTGATATCAGCGTGTGTTTGTTTGTGTGTTTTTTTCCCCCTGTTTTCAAGCTTGGAGCCCATTCCCGTCTAGTGGATGTTCCCCCAAGTGTTAACCGCACCATTCCGGAAAAGGGACGAGATTTAAAAAAAAACCATCCCCTTCTCGCATGTGACAGCACCAGATGGAAACATCACACGTTCAGAAAAGATCCGTGGTTTTGGTAATAGGGAGGAGTTAGGGGGAGGGGGGTCACCTTGAGGCAAAGCAGGGTGTACCCACCGGTCGCTTTGTGTCGGTAAGGCACCTGGGGTCCCAAGACAGTCTTTCGCTTTTCCTTTCAATCAGGGAGAGAAGGAACGGACCCCATTCTAGCAACCCCCGTGCCTTGAGGGGGCGAGATCCACAGGAGGGAAAACAGAATTAACGCGGCCCCCTCGACCGGTATTGTAAGGCGAGAAGGTTGTTGGCAGCACATCTTCCCCCTTGACACCCCTGGTTTCCTGCGCGCCCCTGAAAACACAAATAATGATGATGTTGCCGGGTGGTGGTTGGGGGGG
>NQII01001972.1:67040-85926 GCA_002778355.1 Clitarchus hookeri | reverse complement strand
GTGGTTGGGGGGGGGGGATGATGCTAGCCAGATGCCCCAGGCTGAGGGTGGTATTGTCTCCTTCCTTTACTCCTCTGGAACACACTGGAACACTAAATCTTACCTGTTGTGTGCCTCCGTCACGGTGCTCTGGGCGCGGACACAATGAGACACTCGCTCGCTCTGGTTTCCTCGGAGCAAAACATCTCACTTGCTACCCGGCCCGTACTCCGTACGCCAACCTGCACGATGCGACATGAGAGTTTGGCCTGTTCCCTCAGGCCGTGTCTTAATTGGCTCAGAGAGCTCTCTCTCTCTCTCTCTCTCTCTCTTTCTCTCTTGTTCTTCTCGCTCTCGCGACCTCGTCAGGATGACGTCAGAGAGAGAGAGCGAGAGTACAGAGAGAGCACGAAGTTGTATACTCGCTGGCGCTCTCTCGCACTCTCTGACCACGCGCCATATTTGTTTACGATATTTCAGCGTTTGAATAAGGTTAGAGTGACTTTCTAGGCCAGAAACACGGTATGGTCACAATTAGTGAGCGGCATTCTACTCAACAGTGCCACAAAAAATTTCAAATGAATTTTGCCATTATCTGATCATGAAATTTCAAGTAAATAAAATTCGTTGTTAATTTTTGCAAGCAATAGTTGTAAGCAATTGGTTTTCAAAATGGAATTCGAAGTTATGATTACAAACGTTTGTCTACTTAGCAAAAGTGAGAAGTGGAGAGGTTTGGACGGCTCTCAACATCGGGATCTTGATAGCCGATGAGGTTGAAGCGACGTATTCAGCAGCGCTGGAATGCAAGAGTGGGGAGGGACGGAAGATCCCCGAGAAAACCATCCGACCAGCGGCATCGTCCGGCACGATTCCCACGTGTGAAAATCCGGGAGCGACCCCGCCGGGAGTCGAACCTGGTTCGCCTTGGTGGGAGGCGAGTAGTCTGACCATTACATCACCGCGGCCCCTTTGCTTAGTGACAAGAATGGGCACCATATATTGGCAGGAAACGTGAAGGAGCGCAAGTCTACCATCTTGCAGTTTTTTCCATCGTGCAGTGTTCGCAAGCTTGTTTGACTGCTGCTCGAGAGGACACGTGGACCGTGAAGATGGCGTCTCGGAGCGTCATCGTGGACGATACGCCGGCTCTGCTCCTCGCAGCATCCGCATGGCCGGAGTCCACTGCCCTCTCGGTCCGGCGAACAAAACTGAGAAGTGACGTCGTTCGTCTCTAGACAAGGCAGCATCACCTTCTCAGCATGAAGACTCGCCAATAACCACACAGCAAACATTGCTCTGTACCTTGTTTCGAACAATTCTTTGTAAACTGGTAGCCGAAGGTATTATTGTAACTCTACAGCTGCAATATTGTATATTCACGGAACATTATTTTAGAAAACATACGAAATGCTTATGTAGCTCATTATTCATAATAACACTTTTATGTCTGCAACACTTGCATTTTGAAATTCAACATTAGTTTTTCGCATTCCACACAAAGGTTCTGTAAAACTTACTCTAATTTATTTGTAAGGTTACAAAAATATATTTTGCAACTACAGTTATTTTCAAACAATTCCTTGTACAAATACAGAAAATAATTACAGCGTTCGAATTGCGTGAAAGCTGAAAACAATCATAGAATATTACTGCAAGTTGTTAGTAACGTGACGATAAGTTTTTTAGAAATTTTATCTACACTCTGCAAATATATGGCTTGAAATAAAAGAGTTCAAAGAAATTAATTATTTTAATTGTATCACTTGTTGTAAATGAAATCACCAGCTGAAAACGCCGTGCAATGTGTTATCTAAAGGTTTAAACACTGCGTATTTTATTTGCAAAGTATTAATTTGACTAAAACTTAGTAGATCAAATGGGTTCACAAGTTGAAAGTATCGTATGCAATAAAAAACATATTGTATCAGACTCGCATATCTTCATGCCGAAATAAAGTAACGCAGAACAAAATCTTCTACCAAGTTTAAAATCCATTGATATTTTGGCAAGCCACATAACGAATACCGAGTAATAATAATGAAATCAAAGGTCATCGGGTAAAAATATTCGGGGAACTTTGAAAAAGAATACGTCTAGTATAAATAATGAACATACCTGACAAGACCTGCTCGGTAAGTATCAGTATTGGCTAACGAAGGAATGAATAACATTTCTTACACGGAAAGGTATTTCTGTAACCACGCAGGACAAAGTTAATTCTCCGCGGTGGAAACACTTGATGTTTTGAAAACCCCTGGCAGTCAAATATTTGGCGCCGGACAGGGATGCTGCTGTGTTCTAAATTGCTGCTCCCAAAAACTTAACTTGCATGCCTGGGCGTTGACCATACGTCCTGTTAATAGGTACTTTTTCGCTACATGAATATTAATATTTTAATAAACAATAATAATTTAGTCTTGTAAAAGTTTGGAAGAAAGAGAAAATATGAAAAAAATCATATTAATGAGTTTTAATTAATTTCTAGCCTCTTAATAGTTCTTAAAGGTTTTTTTTCGAAATCTAAGAGTGTATGATAGCGTTTCAAGGTGCTGAACCACTTACTACAGCCAAACTTGTAAAACTATGGAAATCAATGCTCAAACGTGGTGAGAAATCATCCTTGGAAATACTTTAAAAAGTACTAAATAATTGAGGCTGATTAATATTCATCGATCACGGCTGTCAGTAACGGTTAACTAAAAAATTGTACAACGAAATTTTTATGTGCAGTTTAACAAACTTGAACGTGTGCCCGGAGTTTGAAATCAGTAGCTGTTCGATAGGAACGCAACGGATAAGTAGCATTATCTTCAGTCATCAATGTTAAGCATAAGGTTGTTCACGGGAAAAGTGAACAGTTTTAAAATTAAACCTTTGAAAATATCACTGTCCATTAACTGCATACATGCTACAGTGGACACTGGTAAGCAGGTTCCTTGTTAAGTTGGCAGCGACTCAAAGTTAAATAGTTCTAATATTTGTGTTTGTATTTACGGGCCTAATGCTGAAATTTATGGCAAACCAAATTTGTTTATTTTCGTTTTGTACTAATTATAGCGCATGAAATGGCATATCAGCAGCCCATCTGATGCCGTGTCTCAATTGGTCCTGAGAGCGCTCTCTCGTGCCCTCACTCTCGCGACTACGTCATTATAACGTCAGAGAGAACGCTAGAGAGCGCTCTCTCGTGCCCTCACTCGCGCGACCACATCATTATGACGTCAGAGAGAACGCTCTCTGGTCGTATCAATCCGTTGCAGAGAGCGCGAGAGAGCGAGAGTACATAGAGAGAGCACGAAGTGTGTACTCGCTAGCGCTCTCTCGCACTCTCTGACCACGCGCCATATTTGATTATATTGTTTCCGAGTGTGAATAAGGCTGTAGTATCTTTCTGTGCCAAAACCACGTTGCATTTTACCTGTAAGTGAACTTAGTCAACGAAACAACTTACGTAACACGTATTTATAAAAATTTAAACAAGTATTTCTGACTAAGTCTCGCACTTTTTGTCACTTTGCTGCAACATGACGGACATTACATATAAAACAATAATAATAGTATTTTTGAGCTAACAAATAATTCCGCTAGAGCTATAATGATTTTTTAATATATTTTTAACATATATAAAATACTTTCATTAGCTATGGCCGTTATTTCAGCTTAACATGATTTCGCTCGTTTTTGGCATTAGCTGTGTGCCTGACGTCAGAGAGAAACAAGAGAGTGGTTGTCTCATTTTCACAGAGCGAGAGAGTGAGAGAGCGCGAAGCAGTGCTCTCGCCAGGTTGTGCGAAATATTGCTCTCTCGAAAGAGTATTCTTTAAGTTGAGACACGACCTAGGTTCCTTAAAATTTCACGTTTTCGCTTGACTGTCGCATGAATAAAGTTATTTATCCCGTGGCAACGGAAAATTCCACGTGTGGCGTAAAGATAAAATATGTAGAGAAAATTGGTTCTAAGGCAGGTCTTTCAAAAGTGTTCGATTAACAGTGAACATCTTATAATAAGGCTGACATACCGAATAGCTGACTGGGAGTTTTTTAGTGGCAAATCGTGTGATATAAATTTATTGTCAAAATTTTGGAGGTCGTAAGGGCGGGAATCCAGGGCTCTGGTGGCTAGCCGAGACAGTACCTATGCACACGGTCTCCCCTCCCTCCACACATACACTCACACACACACACGTATCCGCATATAGAACGTTGTGTGGTGTTAAGTGGTCTTCTTTTTGGACACCCGCTGACCGCTCAATACTTCAGTAAATTGGTCCCCGATTCTATTTTCTTCCGCCACGAAACACCCGTCACCTCTGGCGGAGTGACGGCCACCTGGAGCAAGATGCAAGTTCTCCCCGCTCTGCAATGGAGTACTTAGCTTGCGTGAGAAGCCCGTATCAAACGGTCACACTCTTACTGCAGTCTTTTACCTCACTGTTCATTTATTTATTTCGAATTTCATTACACTGGTAAAGTTAAGGGCGTTGCCCACGGAAACATTTGTTATTTTATATTTTTGTCACTTAATGTTCAGCTTTTAAGCATTGTCAACAATTATTCTTTCTTAGGACAAAAAAAATTATAGTTTTCGCATAAAAAAAACATGTAAATATCACAATTATGCTGTTTTAGAAACGTATAAATAGTTAAAATTAACTTACGTACAGAAATGAGGTAATTAACACTTAAAGAATATGCTTAGAGCTAATTCAAGACATATATAAAATCGTACAAGGAAACATTGCTGAAAATAAGGAAATTCTGAAAAATTGACAAATCCACAGTACAACACTAATAGGTTAGTTTCGTTGAACGCATAAACTAACACGAGCAGGCGTAACTACGGTAGCCTATATGATTATGGGAAATTACTGATGAAAATTAAATACTGCAGAATAAATAGTGATATGCGAGGTGTTATCGTGTAGCCTCAGCGGCCATGGGGGCCGCGGTGGCTGAGCGGTTAGACAACTCGCCTCCCACCATGGCGAACCGGACTCAATACCCGGCCGGTCCACTCCAGATTTTCGCAAATGGGAATCATACCGGACGATGATGCTGGTCGGCGGGTTTTCTCGGGGATCTCCCGTTTTTCTCGCCCCTACATTCCGGCGCTGCTCCATACTCACCTCACTTTACCCTCGTCGGCTCTCAAGACCTCGTTTTGTAAGAGCCGCCCAAATCTCTTCACTCACTCGACGGCCATAGAAACTTACACGTAAAACACTTCTGCGCCTAATATGAACATCCCGACTTCTCCAGTTGCAATTAAAACCCACGTAATGTTTTCCTTTGAAGTGCAAGCGCGCTATTTTAGCCAAGGACCAGAGACAGTCTTGGTTATCCTGGGATGCGACGATTTGGCGATAGAGCAGCAGCGCAACAAAGACAGAAGAGCAACATTGAACTACACCACGTCGCTACTGTATCATCCACCAAACATACACATGACAATTCCCACCAGAAGAACTACTTCTCTGGGACCCTGCATCCGCAAGGGACTAACCACAGACTATTTTGTGGTTGAATAATTTAAGGCCGCCTTAAATTATGTTCTCAGTCTTAAAGACTGCGGGATTTAAGCACTTAATGCCGTCTTTATAACTGTTATGAAAATGAAAATCTGTACGCTTGAAAGCTCTACGGCTGTCTGCAACTAGACCCTCAAGGTAAAACACTAATGTCGAAAGCTCTAGGCCTTCTCTGCTACTGTTGCGAATCTAATGTATTTAATTGATCTTAAAGTTTCGTTGCCAACATTACAAACTCGGGGACTTAGTTTTCTTAACTTTCTCGTAACGTTTTTTTTGGAACGATGGGAAAAGAATAAACGATGAAATCAAAACTTAAACAGTTCAAACATGTGCAAAGAGAAAAATATAGGGAACCAATCTATTAGGAATGCATAATTTAATTTCATCTTGCTAACGATTTATTGTGGTACCATCTCTTGCCGCCAGGTTACTTTCGCACTCTCTTCTGTATCGTTCACACAAAAGTGTCCGCGTTCTTTAGCATATCTGGTTCTACGGCGCAAAGTGTGTTGTCACAAGGGGTCGGTTGTTGTGTGTTCGAGTGAGTCAGCCTGTCACTATGACAGTTCGGTTTGAGTCCTGGCGAAGTTACAGGTTGCCAACGACCGACAGGTTTTCTAGGGGTACTCCGTTGTTATCCGCACCTTCATTCCTTTGTTAAAAGCTAGCTTTTAAATGCCAGAGAAGTGTCTCGAATCATCTTTTGGCGCGACAGTCCCAATGCGTTCTGTAGCAAGTCACGCAGGTGTTAGTAAATCCTGTGTCTAAACATGGCCACCCTGTTAGGCTTTCGCGCTATCACCACCACCACTGCTTCAATTTGTATTTAATATTTATGAGATTGGAAATGTAGAGAGTGAACAGATGATCGACTGTACCGTGACTGATTCATAAGATAACATTTCCACGCCCAGAATCTGCAGAATTAACAGCCTAATAAAGATTACCACTCACTGACAAATTACCTGCAACAAATTAAGAGTATAAAACTCACATGTATTATATAAGTGTAGTTTTATTTCTGCTCGAGTGTTTCACGAAGCTATACGAGTGATATTCCTCGAGTGTTTTGAAGTCGAACACTTGGTTCGCGTGGTTTTGTTTATAGCTGTTTTGCCTTCAAATGTTATCTTGAAACATTGGATTGAAATAGGGGCAAACCATAAAACAAATTTTCTTAATACAGTTCTTATGACGTGAACAATTATTCTGGTGTGTGACAAACGTGTTAACTTTTTTTCTATTTTGAGATCAGCTAGGGAAAAAAATACAACAATATAAAATTACTTGCGTGCCCTTTATTTGTTTTCGAAAAGTAATTTCCAACTACTGTCGTGCTATTTCAGCCTGTTACTTCACAACACGGTGGAATAACTTGTAATAAGCTAAAATTATAGAAAGTTATTTGAGAGTCTCGAACGCTCTAAATGTAGACCCGTGTCCTGGGTGAAACTGAGTTCAGACATGCCGGAAAACCCGGAGGACCGACTTGAAGTTAGCTCGTGTAACGCAGGTTTGATAGGGCTGGCTGGCTGGCCTTCTTCGAGACCTAGGACCTCCTTCGCTCTTAAAGGTCCCATTGTTGCCTCCCCAGGGGCACAGGGCACACAGCTCGCCTCAGTGTTATGATCCGACAATGGTCCTTTGTCCCCGCGCTACCTGAGGGTTGAAATGGTCCGGAAGGGAGGGAAGCGTATCGCGGTCGCGAGCGGGATAAGGGTGAGTGCGGCGACCGACAGATGCGTAATTGAAGTCGAGAAGAGGCACCGCAATCTATCCAGCCGTCCCTCCGCCCCCTCCCCCTCCTGCAGAACACACTCTGGTTCTCTACAATACCTGCCCCAGGTGTCTGCTGCCGCGGTCGGTTTGTACGACAGGATCAGAGGTAGCGTTCGCCGTACAGCCGACGGGCAGTACGTCGCTTCGCTTTCATCTCCCGCGCTCGCTTAGTAGTCTGTGGAAAATAACCCCCTTAAAGTCATGCATCACTATGATGTTTCATTTTATTATCTTCAAGAGATTAATGTAAATATCAGTAGTAAAATGATGATAGTTTTCAAAAAATACAGCACCTAAAAGTAGACAATTTCGGCATGTGGGGACCCAAGTTCCTTTGCACCTAATTAACTTTGCCAACTAAATGACGCCTTGTGATCTATACATACAACATATTAATTAAGTATAAATTATATTTAGCAATCGGTACTTGGATACTGGCATCCTGAATATCATTTATAGTATGACGAACCAACTTAAATTTTTTAGGAATATGGCAGCCCAATTTTCGAATTTTCGGTGCTATATTTTGAAAACTACAATCAATTGACTACAAATATTTACATTTGCATTTATGTAGTCCTCATATAAAACTTTTCAGATAGTTAAATAAAAAAATTTCATGAGATATGGCATTAAAGGGACTCTCCCCTGCAAAATATTGTCCCTAAAAGCAGTGTTAGCACGTAAATGCGCATTACAGAAAATAAATGGTCTGCGAATACAACGTTAGTAAAGGCTCGGAGTGGAGTGGAGATATTTTGGTGGCTCTTAAGTTGACCACCGAACGGTGCGCAGAGCTCCAGCAGAAAACGTTTTATTAAAAACCGTCCCACCTGTGTGAGTGAGGTCTGCTTACCAATAGCAGTTAAGAAACGTTACGCGTCTGTAAACGTTTTTCAGTTCCTCCATTTTTCTCTAAATCATGTTTTTGTGATAGTGAAAATGGATCAAACGGGTGTTTTGACGGTCATTTTTAGGTATGAACATTCCGGTACAAAACATTTAAAAAAAGGAATATGGACGTGCATCACACCTTTGTTTTTATTATTACTTCATAAAATGGTAGGGTCTCCACTGAAAGTCTTATAGAGGCGCGTTATCGACGGCAAGACTGCACGCCAGTTCAGTGCTTTGCACGTAGAGGCGATGGGGGCGTTGGTGCGCATGTCTCGGTCGCCCCTAGTGCTGCCACGCTTATTCAACCAGGCAGTGTTGGGAGCCGAAGTAGAGTCTCGGGTCGACCCCGGCGAACCACTAGCAGGGAGGATAGTTCCATCGTGAGACAGGTTGGAAGATCTCCACCGGTGTCGCTCGGCACCATCCGGGGACATTATGAAACATGCTGAGTGAAAATTTTATCTGTTTACTTAAGACAGTGGTTCCCAACCTGGGGGCGATCGCCCCCCGGTGGGCGATTTGGGTTCTAAGGGGGGCGATATATTTGTGGGGGGCGACAGGGGGGCGATCAGTATGTAAAAGCAGAAAAATAAACTAACTCTTCNCCAAAATTTAAATTGAACTCAAACTCATGAGACGAGACTGATAAGAGGAAGAATTCTGTATATATCTTCATTGGTTAATTATTTGTTGTATATAGTAATAAAAATACACATTTAACAGAATAATTCAGTCTATTATTTTTACAACAACTTGTTTCTTACATTTAAATAAGGGTATACCGTATTAAGAGAAGGGGGGCGACAGGGGTGAGTTGTCTTCCACTAAGGGGCGACACCTCATAAAAGGTTGGGAACCACTGACTTAAGATATCACAAATTTTAACATTAATCGAGTGACAACATCAATATCTATTTTTTTTAATATTCAAGATACCAGTAGGCCCTACCCGAGTACCTAACCAGTCTTAAATATACTTGATATTTATTCAATTTGTTGTGTATATGATAAAGATTACATGGCGTGTGATTTATTTGACCAAGTTAATTAGGAGCATAGAAACTCAAATTTTCGACTTGTTCTGAAAAAGTAAAAGCTACGAAATTAAATATTAATTCCTCCTGTTTAATAGCAGCTACTACTTTTAGGATAAGATTTTTTAAACTCGTGCATCTCGAAATGTTTTAAAATATCAAGGCTTTCGTTGATACAGCATAATTACATTAAAAAACTTTAATTTTGTTGGCTGGAAATGTTTATTTTTGTTTTTGATAATCACATTTCCTGAATACTCTAGTTGCCTAACTCTGTCACGATCCAATATCCTGAATTCGCAAGCATATCATCAAAGAAAACTGACAAATTTTTACTCTTGATCAGTTAAATTTCTGTGTGACGTCGACCCACGTAAAATTTATATTTGTGACATAGAGTAAAAAAAAAACATTAAAAAAATATACTGTTATCTACAGCAGACACATTTTTTTTTAAATTTTGTTATATTTTATTTATTGTAACACGTTCCCAGGGGCGTATCAGAGTTCATGAGGCATGTAGATCTTTATAAAAATAAGAGCTAATTCTAATTTCTTAATATAGGGGAGATGCTATGATGACTAGTAAATTCGCGCAGTGACTATCCCTAGAAATTTAGTCCTCCAAGGACGGGAGCGGCACGAGTCCTGGTAGCCTTATCGCAGCACGCGGTACGAGTTAAGCGGCGGCGCATTTGTAATCCTGCGAGCGCGTTTACATTTACCGGTGATGCGCTTGAAACTTTGCGCTTCACACCATTTTAAACGCAAATATATGACTATTTACAATGTTGTAAAAGTGCACAAAGCTATTATTTACTACGTCAAATTGCCTATCTATGCTATTTAACTTGTCATCCAATCAATGAGCTCGATATTTAATGCCAATCGCCGTTCTGATTAAAGTCCTTATCACTATATTTGTACTAGCTACAGCTACTCACTTATTATTTACACAAATGCAACCAAAAATGTTCTCTGCCATACATTAACACCATTCAAAATGTCTGTCACTCACGCATCCGGTCCCACTTCCCCACAGTCCAGTCGGTCAGTCCCTCCTCCCTCTCCCCATTTCTCTCTCTCTCTCTCTCTCTCTCTCTACTTCAGATGCTCGCAGACTACACTCACTGGTCTCTGTCGTCGCTCGTCGCTCCGACGTCACCTCACACCTGGCGCTAATGGCCGTACAGGGCTCCAGACCCTCTACACAGAGGCAGGCCGCGGCTTATATAACCCAGTTGGCCTGGCCCAGAAGGTTCTTTGCACCACGAGTCGCACGATACTGTGTGGCAACCTTCGTTGTATTCGCGCGATCCGATCGTGGTCAACAATATTTTTGTTTTAAATGTTGTTATTACAGACACGCCAGGCAAGCCGGCGCCATAAGGTCGTTTGATTCAAAAATAAATAACTTTATAATTGTACCAAATATTGTTCAGCTTATACTGATTGTATGTGATGAAATTTTTCGCAAATTAAAATTTTTTATATTTTTTGAATAATTTGATGTTATATCCAATTTTTTTAAATTTATTGCTGCAGCCATAATAATAAATACCAACTAAGTTGTACAAATGAAAAAAAAAAGTTACAGCGTAAACCAATCACGTGGTCTTTTTCTTGACATATATGTAATTACCAGGTAACATGATTTTATTATTCATTTAATTACTGTATTAAAGGGTAGGCGTACACTTTCAACAACAATTAGTATAAATTTCTTCATGTATTAAAAAAAAATTAAAAAATGTTTACAAGGTGGTTTATATTTAACTTATATATATATATATACATATATATATATATACATATATATATATATATATATATATATATGCTCTGTTATTTTGGTGAGTACACATGACTCACGTGGCAGACCACAGCATTAGTTTACTTTGTGTTTTTTTTTACTTATACAACTTAGTGTTTACTATGGCTGCAGCAAAATCGTAATTTTTTGGATTTGGGATTAAATTATTTAAAAAATATTAAGAGTAAGATTTTTTTATTAGAGGAAAATGGCATCAAACACAATGCGTACAAGTTCAACAAAGTTTGGTACAAATATAAAGTTATTAATTTTTTGGTATCCGACACCCTTAAGGGGGAAGTATCCTTGCCATCTTGGGTTTACGTATTTCCCTCTACAACTTAATTTTCGGAGTAAATATTTAAAAATCTTCAGTTATTTCGAAATACGATTTATTTTTCTTACATGATTAGTTTCACATCTGTAACCGTAATCATATATTACCTAATTATTTTATAAAGTCAATCCCACATGAGAAAATACAGGTATAACTGAAACCATACAAGTTACAAAAATTCTTTAATTAGTCATCTATGCCATTTCTAGCTTCGATATTTAATGTCTGTTCATAAATTTTCATTACAAAACTTTGTAAGAAATATATATGATGGAATTGGCACTACCTCCTTAAATATAACGCTGCTTAACGACAGGAAAATTTTGTGCCTGCTTCAGTTAAAATAAAATACCCGCCTTCCCCCTCTCCCCTTTTTTTAAGGGTATCGCGTACACCCTTGGAAGCTACTATAGCAGCAGAGTATAAATGAAGACCAAAAAATCGGGAAACTTGAGATGCGAAGTTTAAGCGCATGAGTATAGTTGAAGGTGCACCTGAACTGAACTTAAAAACGGTATTTTACGCGAGTATAATTTAATAAACATTTCAGAAGGTTGAATTTTTTTTTCTCGTTGTTGGTCTCGTCCGTGTGAAGAGACGGCGCTGTGGAGTGGGAACCACGTTGGTTGAGAAGTCTGACCTAACTATCTCCCGACGTGCAGGGCTTTTTAGGTGGGAAGAGGCGTTTACCTGTGTGGAGTGGGAACCACGTTGGTTGAGAAGTCTGACCTAACTATCTCCCGACGTGCAGGGCTTTTTAGGTGGGAAGAGGCGTTTACCTCTGTGGAGTGGGAACCACGTTGGTTGAGAAGTCTGACCTAACTATCTCCCGACGTGCAGGGCTTTTTAGGTGGGAAGAGGCGTTTACCTGTGTGGAGTGGGAACCACGTTGGTTGAGAAGTCTGACCTAACTATCTCCCGACGTGCAGGGCTTTTTAGGTGGGAAGAGGCGTTTACCTGCGTGGAGGGGGTTTGGGGGGAAGAAAGCGAAGCACTCCCACGGGCTCTTACCATTCCCACCACCCCCTCCTCCTCCGTAGCATCCACCACACTCGCGAAAACTTTCTGTTGTACGACCGGCTCTGCAGTGGCAGAGGTACTGCTTCTTCTCGCTGCCTGCGGTCTGCGGTGGTCTCGTGCTTCTCTCTGCAGCCGCCAATCCCGACCCGGCAAAGGCTGTGGCATTGTGGGCTCGTTATCACAAGTCTCTGGCTTAAGGGGTCCGCCTGACGGCGTCGTTTGTCGCGTTTTTAGGCCGAGAAGCGCGGGAGCTACAAGGGTCACACTGGCACGCGCTACAAGTGCCGCCATCGCCGCTACGCGCATGGTTCTGAACTAACGTGCGGTGTTCTCGTAGTGCTGCGTCTACCTGGTAACCCTATCATTTTATCGATGAAAAGTCTGTAACAATATTCTTATTGGCAATACTGGAGATTGCAAACTAATGTGGGAGTGAAAGGGTTAAACACCATTTCGGGGCACTGCGACATATAGGAGCTAAAAACAGCTTTTTAAAAACTCTGTGCCTCAAAATATTTGTGTAAGATACATACAAAAGTAGGTGCTCGAGGGGCATGCACTGCAATTTAATACAGTCTTTCTACCAATAAAATGGTAGGGTCGCTGCTGGAAGTTCCATAGGTACACGAAAACACTGGGGGCCGCGGTGGTGTAGTGGGTAGACTACTCGCCTCCCACCTAGGCGAACCTGGTTCGATTCCCGGCGGGGTCGCTCCCGGATATTCGCATGTGGGAATCGTGCCGGTCGATGCCGCTGGTCGGCGGGTTTGCTCGGGGATATCTCGTTTCCCCCGCCCTTGCATTCCGGCGCTGCTCGATACTCACCTCGTTTCGCCCTCATCGACTCTCAAGACCTCGATGTTACGAGCCGCGCCACTCCACTCCACGAAAACAATGAACGCCAGTTCAATGCCTTGCGCTTAGGTGCGACGGCGCACTTGATGCACGTAGTATTGTAGCCCTTATCGCCTTCTGCCTACCGAGCCTGCAGCTACAGAGTTCAAATGGGAAATCAATGTAAAAGAAATTCCTTCTCAATGCATCAATTACAAAGATAGCCGTTTCAAACAAACTGTTGGTTGAGAGTTGAGCTACTAATGGCCCATAAATGGCCTACCTACTGTATTCCAGCACTGGCCGCACATAACCTACTCACACATTGCTGGTGAAATCATCGGTAGCCATCTGCAGGCCGTTTGATGGCTATGAAGTGGTACACCGATGTANCCCCCCCCCCAGGCAACTGCTTCAATAAAATACGCGATGAGTAGTTCATATGTAAATATCTTGTATTTGAAGTAACTGTGGCCAAATACCGTGAAAAGAGTATTGTTTGCGTCTTTGTGCCTGGTACCGAATAACATCACAGATACAATGTTTTACATGCACCACTGCATACAATTGTCATGTTATGGTAGGTCAAGTCAGGCTAGGCCAGGTTGAGTTACGACAGATTAACTAAGAGCCTGACGCCATCTTGTATATCTATTTTCTGCCATTACTTATGTTTGAGATTATTATTTTAAAATATTGCTTTTAGAGCATAGAACATAATTTAATTATGAGTTTGAGAAGACTATCTTTTGGATTCTTGTATTTCAAACGCTTTTATAGTCTTTTCCAGAATGTAATTAATTATTAATTAATCCCCATGTGTCCCACTTGGTAAACAAATAAAGATACTCCATTGATATCACAGTTGTTGAATCTGGGTGTAATCTATAAACCGAGTGCATATGACGGGAATTAATCCATAAAGACGTGAAGAACTCGTGAATTGGTTTCACTGCGCAGTCTTATATACAACTAAGCAAATATACATAAACTGGCTGTCGGAGCGGTGGGCGATGATTGGCCGTGCATTCTACTTCGTGTTGACTATTGGCTCGGGTTTGTGCAGGTGGTTTCGCACTACGCAATGGCCCGATTACAGAAGTAACATCATCGCGCGAGTTTTTCAATTCTAGCTTGTCCCGAAAAGCAACCTCAAATTTTTCGCGTCTCTATAACTGAACCCCAGTAAAGTTGTAAAGCTAACTGGAGTGCCAATCGTACTTTTCCCGGTAGCGAATTTTTTTTCTCACCCTCTTAACTTTTCCATTTACTTATTAATATGTAAAGTCACCTGTTTCTCGCGAAAAGATTCCCCTACTAGTTGTACTCCAAAACACGTTAGTTCAGAACCAGTATAGCGGTTGGTTGGTTGGTTGGTTTCAACTCTCACGCGTCCTAAGTATCTAGCCGGCCAATCACAGACGCTCATTGTTATGGTAACTGTATTCTAATTGGCCCAGTCGATGTTTCCTCACACAGGCACGCGGCCAATAGCGAAAGGAAATTCGCAAGCATGCACGTAACACGTTGAAGTCTATCTTCACCATGAATATTTTCACGAAAAACAGGTGAACGTACTTATTAGTTTTTAGAGAGATGTTAGTTACCTCGTATTGGTATTTTTTTTCCTTACTGGACACAGCTTTATGACCATGGTGGTGGAAGGTGGCTGAAATGATGCGAAGTCCTGGTCGGGCCGTGTCCGGAAAAGTGCTACCTAGTAATTGAAAAAAAAAAAAAAAGTATTAGTCCTTTATTCTCCGCTCAGTGCGAAACAAAAAAAACCTTTCAGCAAGACAGCACACACGCTTACACAATGACAGAAAATCAAACTCAGACTTATGTTAAAAACAATGAATTCAACTGGAAAGCGGCGCTTAAATTTCGACAGTTATTTAAGCCTGCCCGCTTTGTACAAGAATGCTTATTGGTGGATGTCTTACATAGTAAACTAGCCTCTATGTACGGCTATCTTTCTCGGAATACAAGCAGGGGACGTCTTGTCACAATACACAGTAGTAAACCCGTGTAAACTGTTCTCAATGACTGTCACTTACTCTCACAGTAATAAATGTATGTGTTTGTTAAAAACAATTCTTTGGTTACTAGTTGCCAAAATTTTTCTTGTAACTCTACAGATATTATATTGTATATTTACGACACGTTATTTTAGAAAACATGCTAAACTGTTTATGTAGCTGAATATTTGTAATAAACTCGAAGTTTACATCACTTGCTAGTTAGAACTCAATATTAGTTTCACACGTTTCCCGGCAAAGGTTTTGACGTATTTGGTCTACATTATTTGTAGTGTTACAAAAATATTTTTGGCAATCGGTTGCCAATTCATTGCTTCCAGGAATTTTTTTTACAGTGCGGGCACTTACTACGGTGAGTCTTTCTCTTCTAGTGTTTCAACACCCTTACAATCAATATTATCCTTTCCCACCCCCTGTTATGGTATAGATATTTCCCTACTTCATAAATTACATGCAGTCTCTCCTCCTCCCTTTGCGGTTCAGTGTAAGTTAGCATGGGATGTAACCACGCTTACAATAGCGGCCATATTGCTCAATCTCAGCAAAGCCGCGAGCATGTGCTCTTGTAGCTGGAACACATCCTGCGTGTCTGGATCTGAGACGCACTTAGGTTCTATGCTTACCCAGGACCTCCGATTCTCCTCTTAGTTTTAAGGTGGGTTAAAAAAAAATCACATTCCATTATTTTGGTAGAAATACAGACTTTCATAGATTCACGCGATCACATCTTGTAAACGTGAATATTTTTTTTTACTTATGAAAGTAGCAGTGGTGTCGGGGCTCTGAGAGAGTATTTTTGTGTTGTCACAAAGATTCGCTGAAAAAAACTACCAAAATCATGCCCGTCCTCGTTTCTTAGAATTCCGCCCATTCCAAGGTCGCTGAAGGTTTCTCGCTCCAACTTGTGTAATAACGAAAGTGTTCCTGACATTCGTCAAATAGGGACACCCGAATTTCGCGAAAATATTTCCGCACATGCTAGATTTCAATACCCTACGGGCATACCAGCAATTTTCTTTAGCTTATTGGAGGCGTGTCTCCTTTGTGAGAAGACATTTCTTACTTGACTGACCAATCACAATTAGGTTACTCCAATACTCTACGTCTGTGATTCGCGGGCATACACCTGAGATGCGTAACACCTAGGTCCTAGATCATCCAATCACGAAAATAGAGCTGAGCTAAAGTGTTATGAAATAGAACAGATCGTGAAATCTTTTCGCGAAAATCAGGTGTCCCTAACAATAAATACACTCTTTCATTTTTGCAGCCAATCAGCAAGTGGGTACTACACTCTCTACCAAAAGTTTAAGGACCCTAATATGTCTATCAAACATACTTTTTGACGTTATAGTTAATCGTTTGAAATTCGATTATTAATGACGAATTTGTTACTGTTTTTTTTTTTAATTTTCCAAAGCTACATAAAAAAATATTGTGATAATACTAGCATTTGTTCGCAAGTTACCGATTTTTTCCGTTTCTCAAACTAAAATAAAATTTGTAAATTTTTTTGTATTTAAGAGGATGTGTACAGTACAATCAATGGAATATTGTATGTTGATCATTTTTATGGGGAGAAACACAAACACCGAAGGAATATTTATAGCCACAGAAGAGCAATCAAATTTTGTTCTACGAGAAATTATTACGACGTTTCATTACTTTTAAAATAATCTTAAGACATGCTCCATGCTCGATGATATTAGCATTTAACCAGCCATAAATAGGGCCCACCTGTTTTTTCGCAAAAAAGATTCCACGGATAGTTGTGCTGCAAAACACGTTATTTCAGAACCAATCTCGTGGTCTTATGTCACTCGTCTTACGTGTCTACTAGCCAATCACGGACGTTCAGTGTCAGCGTAATAACTCAATTCTGATTGGCCCAGCCGAGTAGACAATGTGTCTTCTCACGCAGCACGCAGTCAACAGCCAAAGGAAATGAGCAAGTGTACACGTAAGAAGTTGAAGTCTACGCTGCGCATAAACCTTTTGGTGAAAAACAACCACCCAAAGGAAGACTCTCAAAGAAGTGTCCACTGGGAACGGAAGTTACGTTGTACACGGTGAGTGTTTTGTGTTTTCGCTAGTGTTGATAAAGTCACCGGAAAAATAACTTTCCTGAAGCGGGGTACTTGTTTTCGAGAAAACGCCCGATAACTTCAATACTCGGCACTACAAGTTTGTGTATAAATTCAACTTCATAAAGGCGACAAGTCAGAGTGCCGTTACATCATTTAAAATGCACAGCTTTTTTTTTAAAATGTTATTACCGCCTGGATATGTCTTCGCTACTAGTTTCCAAGCTCTTGTCTGTGAAAGTTTAATATGTATTTTACTAGGTTATTTCATGGCGCTGGGATACGCGGTCCTTGGAAGTGAGAAAACTTCGCTCGTTCCAAGAACTATTTTTTTCTCTTCTCCCAATGGCAAGTAATAATAAAGTGGCCTCCGGCCTTAAAGATTACTTTTCAACTTTCCCGATAAATGCCAGCATCGTTATCGCAGGGAACTGCGAATATGCCTGCCAGGAACTTGGTGTAACTCATAAATGATGAAGGAGAACGATACTGGCGTCGTGTAAATCGAAGCGGCTGATACTGGCGGCAACTCTGCGTACATTTTCGGGATGGCGATGATATTTCAGGAGGCTCGTTCATGTGCAGCAACAGAGAGACGAACACGTCACCGTGAGATTTGAGCGGCTCTTAACAACGAGGTGTTGAGATCCGATGAGGGTGCCGGGAAGTGACCCGGCCGGGGATTGAACCTTGGTGGGAGGCGAGCAGTCAAACCGCTGAGCCACCGCGGCCCCTGCAAGGCATGGTTTAGTTAACAACGTGCACAGACTAACCTTGTCATCGTTCGGTTCAGGTGCACAGGAAGTCACCGTTCGGGAAGACAACATACAGGTCCTTGCGTCCCTGTGCCAGAAAGTGTGTTATGTTCTACATTTAATGGAGATGGTTTTTGCCTAGTTTTAAAATAACATTTTCAATATTTCGCTTGTTTATTTTTTGTTAAATACGGTAATAAGTATTTCTTGTTACGCGTATTTTAATTTCACGCTGCGCCGGAAAACGTTTCGACTGATCCCATACCAGTTTACACTTGATAACTTCATGATCGACGTTCTCGCGTATTTCCGCTGACGTCTTGTACACGTGTAGTTCTAGCAGTTAACTTCTGTTCATGGCAAACTGGGCACTTTTGAAAACCCTGCTTAAGATGTACTTGTATGCACGTTGTGTATTCTTCCGCGTTATGCGAAATTAACGCCGGCATGAGCTTCATCAGTTAATTCATGCGTTGGTCAAGTCGAAAATATGATACAAATCTGCTTATTTTTACGCTTTTATGCTTTAAAAAACCAGAAAGCGTAAGAAAAAATTTAAGTTATCACAAATGATGAACTAACACTTTTAATTCGACGTTAAGACATGGAACTACTTTCCCTCCGTCGCTACCAACTTTACTGAGCGCACGTCACTCAGCGAACCCGTTAAAATATATGCAGGTAGGAGCAGCTACTTTTTTCCAAGGTTGATTTCAAAAGACGTCACTTTACCGTGAACAGCCTTTACTCCCGACGATGGGTTGTATCCTCCCCCCCCCCC
>NQII01001972.1:24786-66997 GCA_002778355.1 Clitarchus hookeri | reverse complement strand
CCACGGGGGTCGTTACAGCGAGGTGTGATAGGCTGGCTCTCCCTCAACGCGGTTGGTAGCACTGCGGCTTCCTGGCGAGGCGGATGGACCACGCACGTCGTCTTTACACGAGCTGAAGGCGTGGCGCTGCGTGCGTGAAGACGCCACACGCTGGCGAGGCATAGCCCTCCGCCAATTTCCCGGAAGTGCCCTCTAAAGACAAAGTCCCGCACTAACTCCTGCCCAGGCCGACTTCTCCACCTTCATTAACAACCCCTCCCCACTTCCCCCCACACCATACCTCGGGGCCTTTCAAGAGACGTAAAACGTTATGACGAAGGGAGGAGCCCACTTACAAACCCGCCCACCGACACTGTAGCGAAGAGGAAAGGAAGTTTCCAGCTGCTTTCTTTATAGTGCCTCCTGAGGTAATAAAGTGCCAGTGGATGGTACGGCACTAGGTTCCCCTTCCAACTGTTGAAACGCAAGCGGAAGATCTCAAGTTTCCTTCGTTCTCTCGAGGGGCCGCGGTGGCTGAGTGGCTAGGCAGCTCGCCTCCCTCCAAGGCGAACCGGGTCCAATCCCCAGCCTGGTCACTCCCGGATTTTCGCAAGGAAGGAATCGTGCCGGACGATGCCGTAGGTCGGCTGAATTTCTCGGGATCTTCCGTTTCCCCCCGACCTTGCATTCCGACGCTGCTCCATTCTCACCTCATGTCATCCTCATAGGCTCTCAAGACCTCTTTGTTGAGAGCCGCCCAAATCTCTCAACTCAACTCAACTCAACTTCGTTCTCTTGGAAATCAAGCATATCTCGAGTGTCTCATTTGCTGTGATCTGGGGGTTTTTTTTCCGTGACTGTGCACACCCTGCGTTAACAGCTTTGTAAGTTCTGGCAGTAAGTTGTCGAATGTGTCACGCAAATGTTGGCAGCACTTCCTTCGTGTTGCTGTACTTGCAATCGGAGGAAAAGTTCGAATCGTTCAAGCCGCCTGTGCGGTGGTAATGGCATAGACAGACACGGTTAAAAATAGGAAACAAGTTAATGAGTATGTTAAAAAGCAATTACGTTTTATTTTGTTTACATGCTGTCGTTGGCCTAAATAAGCTCAGAATTCTAAGACACGCTGTGATCGGTTGTAGTCTAGCCACAAAAGTTACCTCGAAGTCGGTTACAAGTTTCCTTTAATTAGAAGCAGCCGTGGCTTATGTTTTCGTTGGAAAATGCTCTTTTCGTTTTTTTAGGAGGTAAGTGTCACTGAAAATTGCATGCGTTTTTGTTTCCGTGACTGGTTATTTTGTCATATAAATAAACTTAGGTTTTCGTTTGTAATGTACATATTTTGCAGTGCTTCATTGCGTTTTACGAGAAAACATTTGTAACTGTGTAGACGAATTTTTGCTTCCAGTTGTGAAGTACCAGAAAATGTAAGTTCAGCGGAAAGAGGATATTAAAGAAAGCGTAGAGAAAAATAACGTTACCATTTTATCTTCTCTTCGGATCTAGTTTTGTGGTCGCAATATTTATTTCGGAAGCGTGGTAGTAAATAATAACAGATGAACTATAATTTTCGTACCCATGTTTTGGAACGAACACCAAAATCTGTCACGTTCCCGGCTTCGACGTACACATGAATTTCGAGTTGACATTTCGCTAACTGAAAACACAGGCGTTATCGGTAATGTTGTCGGACGTGTTATTTACTCAACAATTTCAATATTTACAACCGGCCACCGCCATGTGTATTTCAAGTACGGTCAGGTGTTAGCTCACAAAAAGTTCAGTTTATATCATAATACAGAATGTTATATTGAATAAAAGTAGTTCACATGTCATGTTGGTCTCCTAATGGCACCTAAAGTGGGAAAAATACTCGTCACCATCCCTCTAATAGATAATATATTAATTAATAATAATAATTTTTATAAGTGGATTCATTTATTGATATTAATTGTTTTATGTGAAAGATTTTATATATATATATATAGTTATTGTTAATGTTATTATTGTATAAAATAAAAAATATATTATTCATATTTTTTCTTTAATTATTATTGCTATTAATATTCACCCGTTATTTCTAATTGATGAATATGATATTAATTTTCGTAGTGAGGTTTGATTTAAACCTCCAACTGCTCCAATCATAATTGATAAAATTATTGCTATTGTAGTAATGAAATTAAATTTTAACACTATTGATATTATTATTAAAGGTGTAATTTTTTGTCATGTTATTAATATAAAACATTTAATTCAATTTAGTCCTATTATTTTTGGTATTCAAAATAAACAACATAAACAAAGGAATCTCATCAGATTCAATATTAAAAAATCAGGTTTTCTCAGATGCATTGACAAGCATCAGTAACGAGTAGGACGTCCACGGTTTCTGAGGCACGTTTGTTTGTACCCGACGAGGCATGTCACAAACAAGATCGTTAAGCATTTCCTTAGGCAAATTGTCCCATTCCCAATTGCGGCTGTTTTAGCGGCCTTAATGATCATTGGTTTTCGCGCGCGGTTTGAAATAGCTCGTCTGAGGAAGAGTCACACATTCTTTATGAAGTTCATGTCAGCTGAATAAGCTAGCCAGCTCAATCTTCGGAACACAGCGGGGAATATGCTACACTTTTTGTGAGCAGTGTAATTTAAAGTAAACCATGACCAGCTAAACCCTGACTGAAATGGTGACCTCTAATATTGCCTTCTGAATACCAACAAGTCGTGGAAGTTGACTATATATGGTGATATAAACTATAACTATATTTTAGTACAAGTTTAAGTCGGCTTTGAATATGGCCTACAAATGTCCAGAGTATATGTTTGAATTTTTTTTTGTAAATAAATTAGGTGATTATTATTTACTCTTTAATTTAATTAAGACCTCCATCCCTTAAATAACCTGTCCAAGCCCACACACGCTGAAAATTTTTAAAAAAATGTACAGATGCTAAGTAGAACTGTGTAAATAAATTTTTATAGAAATTATTAATTGAATATGATATAATGGGAGCTGAGGCCCTTAACTTATCGAATAAGGTCTTATAAATAATACGAAAGGTCGAGTGCTTTCTCTCTGCTTTGTTTATTAGCAGCTTACGAAGCCGTAACTCGTTGTTGCAGTGATAGCCCAGAAGTCCAAATAAACATTCAGCCCAACTGTTGGGTGGCTCCTTTTGTGGTGATAAATTTAGACCTGCNGGGGGGGGGGGTCGTTTGCTCTCTACGCCACACGAGCTCGCCGAATCGCCGAACCCTGCAGAGCACTTCATGGGGTAGTGTCTGCAGGCAATATCGCGAGCACCTGGCGAGGCACGGTGTCCCTCTATGTGTCCCCCGGGACAAGAGGGAAGGAAGGGGGAGAGAGAAACCTACTGGCTTTGAATACTACCTCGTGCTCCGTACGGGCGAGGGGGAAGAGGGAGGTGTTATATCTCCGTGTATGGACCCGATGTCCAGGTTCCTCTGCTGTCTGCGCCGCGCTTCCCCGAGCTAAACCTCAAAGTTCTCGCATCCGTGGTAATTTTCAAATAACCTATTAGTTTGCCTTTGCGGATAATCCACGCGCTATCTCTCGGCATAGTATACTTACGGTAACATCAACATTTATGAAATGAAAAAAAAAAACTTTTCAAATTACCTCGTTTTATGACATGTTTATTTGTGTCCTAAATAACACATGTATCACAAGCGTTTAATACTTCCGATTGTATAAACGTTCTTTTTTTGTTGCCTATGAAATTTTTTGCACATATTTTCTGTATAAATCTTAGAATACAATTTTATAGTCAATATGAATTTTTAAAAAAACCATATAAAGGAAGTATGTTAAAAGGAGGTACTAAGAAATTATTCTACTGGTTACAATTTTCGAGTCTCTCGGCGTAGCCAGGTTCAAGAACAAAACTACTGCTATCTACAAGTAATATTTACATAATTGTCCGCCACCTAACACGACCAAGTAGTTAAAATCAGTATCTATAAAAAGTTCATTAACACCTATCGAATAGCTATTAAAATTATATATTTAGTAACTGACAGTTCCAAAGTATTTATCCTCAAGTCTGTATCACTCGTCGATTCAGTTCCACCTTGTTTCCAGTCCAGATATCACCAGTCGTTCCTGTCTGGAATGTTCTGGAGCAGCCCGCGATCTGCCACGCACAGCAGTGGTTCGTCGCCGCTGCACATATACTCGTCCGCTGCCGGTCCTTTACTTGTAAGTCACTCGATACCACGATATTCGCTAGACTCTTGTCGCACTCAAGCCAGGTGGCTATCACAGACTGCCGGCCCTCCAGATGCAGCAGTATTTATATTGTAGGCTCCCTGACCCAGACCCTTCTTCACATGTTTGGTTGCGCGGAGGGAGGTGATGACCAGAAAGTTCGTGCAACACACCGCGATAGTTTGCATGAGCAGCAGCGGTAAAACGCAGGAGAATGGAGATGTTTGGGCGGCTCTTAACATCGAGGTCTGAGAGCCGATGAGGGTGAAGCGAGGTGATTATGGAGCAGCGCAGGAATGCAAGGGCGAAAGAAACAGGAGATCTCCGAGAAAACGCGACGACCAGCGCCATCGTTCGGCACGTTTCCTCCGAGCGAAAATCTAGGAGCAACCGTGCCGGGAATCGTAACCTGTTCATTTTGGTGGGAGGCGAGCACTCTAACCACGGTGACACCACGGCCCCGTCAAACGCTGGCTACGGCCATGTGGTAGAGAGTCTTGACTGGAGACTAGTTTTGCTGAGACAGATTTGCCAAAGGCGACTTACAGAACTGTTCAGTAACAGAGTTTCAGGGTAACATCACCTAAAATTTTGTCATGCCATCACAATATTCTGCCAATTTCTTTCCGTTGGATTTGTTGCAGGAACAATCCGTAGTGGCGGATATTAAAACGACTTGATTATACAGCGGTATTTCGTTGCCTTCCGTAGTACGTAGGTGGGCCAAGACCCGCTATACACTTGAAATATTCCAAGGAAAACCAAGAAATTCCGGGAATCGAACCAGGATTCCCCCAAATGAAAACAACGCTACCACTACACCACGGAGGTTTATTATTTGTTTATATATACCCGCAGGAATTTTCATTTGTGTGAACCAAGTACTTCGTTTTCAGGCAGATTTTATTGGCACTTTAAAGGTTTCTATGTCTACTAAAAATAAAATTGGTTTTATTTTTTGCTCAAAAAAAAAATTTTTTTTTGTATAATATATCGGCGATTCACGTGGAGCATTTTTAACCGGTTTGCTTCCAGGTTTCACTGACTTGGAGATATTTTTGCTTTTTTAATGGAAGAGTAGGTCTATAGAAGGAGCGAACCAGACTATATTAGTAGTGTTAAAGAGCAGAAGAAACAAAATCGCCCATATTTTACTTTCGAAGAAGGGTGAAAAAGGTTTTAGTCCCCTCACGACCCCATGCATAAAATGGATGAAGATAACGGGGTCTCTGATGACAATGGGTTTTGAACAATCTGATCACAAGGCACCCATAAATGGATTCATGCCGGTATATGGGCACGACCTATCACAGGTTCGATCCCACCACATGAATGTGTATTATCCTCATTTATAAAAAATACACTTTGTTACCTTTAAAAACTGTGCGTGACTTACGAACACGGCTCGTGGTGTATTTGTGAACGGGACTGATATTACCGGCGTTATGACTAAACCTACAGGGTCTGAGTTGTATCGGAGAGTTAAAACTTCACAGCGTACTGTTAACGCACGCAGTCTTGCGCAACGTGAAGGCCACACACGCATTCCCGAAACGAGGGCAGAACACTGATTATAACCCATTTTCAATAACAGATCTCAAATGTCGGAAGTCCAAAACAAGCTGGACAATCCGCCCGAGTAGGACCGAAATGTGGATCCAGTTAACTAGTCAGTGTGATGACAGATTATCAACGATCTGAAGCTAAGCTCTACCTAAGAAACCACGTTACAACCAATCACAACCAATGGGCGAAGTGACGGAATGAGTGGGCTGAGAAGAGTGGGCAGGGTTCCGAATTGAAGGAAGATCGCAGTCGGTGGTCCACCAGGAAGCCAGGACGTCTTCCTCTCTCACTGGGTGGCGAGCGAGCGGTCGCGAGTTCGAGGTTGGAAAAGGCCCTTTCCTTGTTCCTTACTACCCTTCTCCGACTTCCCTCTGGCTCTTATTCTCTTTGAACAGAAGCCTCTAATGGCACAATCAATATAGTCCACCAGGGGTCGGCCCGCGGAATCCGCGGGTTCACTGTTCTTGGGTTAGGCAGGTGAAGGGGTGCAATTTGAAACCCAATTTTTTTTGACAGAGTGTTATTATTTTAATGTTTTCCTAGGGGGCTTGAGTGGTATTGAGTCCATTATGGTACGAATTTTTTAATTATCGTACAAAATACCAAAGTTATGGTACACCGTACCATAGTTATGGTACGCAAAATATGGACATTCTGACTTTGTGCGATAATTATGGTACATATTATGGTACACTTTTATGGTACTAACATTTATCCAAAAGGGCCTAACTAACTTTAAATCGAGGGAGGGTCCTAAGAGTAACCACTCCCTTAAATTCCATCGAGATCGGCCGAAAACACTGGCTTCAAGGCCCGAAAAACACAACTCCCCCTCCCCCCTTCTCGGCGATACCGATATTCTTCCAAAAGGGCATAACTGACCCAGCGGCCGAGGGAGGGACCAAAGAAAACAGCCCTCCCTCAAATCCCGTCCAAATCGGCCTAAAACTCTGGCTCCAAGAGCCGAAAAACATAATTCCCCCCTCCCCCGGGATAGCCGACATTTTTCCAAAGGGCATAACTGACCCAACGGCCGAGGGAATGTCCAAAGAGACAACCCGTCCTCAAATCATGGCGAAATCGGACGAAAAATGCGACTTCCAGCCTTAACCCAAGTTCAAAAACACCCATCCCTTGCCCGGGAAACTCCCCCCTGGTGGGGGGGGGTCGAAAGGGGAAGGATAAGCGGATTGCATATTCTTTGTTTCAGCCTTCTACCCCTTAAGGGAGGGGCGCTGTACGTCTTCAAAAACACCCCTCAAACTTCCGTTCTTGATTAATGGTATAGATTCATAGTTACTAGGCATTACCAACACACATCTTTTCTCCCAGGTTTTATTGATATTATTTATAAATATAATATAATAATTTATAGATTAAATATAAGGTGAAGTTATATTGAAAAAAAAAAAATAAGATGCTTTTATATTAACAAAACGCTTGTGATACGTAACATATGTAAGGAACAACCAAACATCTCATACATAGGTTGATTTTTCAAAGGTTTTCATCCAAAAAAGTGAAAATACACGTCGAATAAACTAAAACCAGGGGTCGGCCCGCGGAATCCGCGGGTTCACTGTCCTTGGGTTAGGCAGGTAAACGGGTGACAATTTGAAACCCAATTATTTTTTGACAGAGTGTAATTATATTAATGTTGTCCTAGGGGCTTGAGTGGTATTGAGTCCATTATGGTACGAATTTTTGAATTATCGTACAAAATACCAAAGTTATGGTACGTGAAATATGGACCGTCTGACTTCGTACGATAGTTATGGTACATATTATGGTACACTTTTATGGTACTAACATTTATCCAAAAGGGCCTAACTAACTTTAAATCGAGGGAGGGTCCTAATAACCCCTCCCTCAAATTCCATTGAAATCGGCCGAAAACTCTGTCTTCAAGGCCCGAAAAACATAACTCCCCCTCTTCCCCCCCCCCTCCGGCGATACCGATATTCTTCCAAAAGGGCATAACTGACCCAGCGGCCGAGGGAGGGACCAAAGACAACAGCCCTCCCTCAAATGCCGTCGAAATCGGCCGAAAACTCCGGCTCAAAGAGCCGAAAAACATAATTCCCCCCCTCCCCCGGGGTAACCGACATTTTTCCAAAATGCATAACTAACCCAACGGCCGAGGGAAGGTCCAATGAGGCCAATAATGACGAAATCGGCCGAAAACTGCGACTTCCAGCCTTAACCCAAGTTCAAAAACACACCCCCCTTGTTGCCGAAACTCCTCCCCGGGGGGGATGGGGGATCGAAAGAGGAAGGATCAGCGGATTGCACAAACTTTGTTCCAGCCTTCTACCCATTTAAGGGAGGGGCGCTGCGCGCCTTCAAAAACACCCCTCAAACTTCGGTTCTTGATTAATGGTATAGATTCTTAATTTTAAGTCCTAAAAATTCTTGTGATTATTTTAGAATGATTTCTTTCTAAACGGTATTCTTTTATCTATTAATGTTCTCTTGACTTAGCATATTAATCTTAAAAAGAGGAAACGTATCAGCGAGGTGAGGCCATAGCCGCTTTTATGAATGAAATAACAAGTGACCCAGGAATATGGGCGAGCATCGGTTGTTTAGCGCCATGGACCGGCAAAACATGAGCGTTAGTCTGGCTCCGGCTGCAAACCATAGAACTGCAGCGACTCCCTTCGCAAGTGCACTGCAAGTCGCAACCTCGTTTTCGCGAGACCTCTGCCTCAGAGTGTGCGGGGCGACTGGCCAACGCGAAGTAATCGGAGTAAGTGTCACGGGGAGGTGGGGAGGGTACAGACCCAGGAGGGGTAAGTAATCAGTCACTGGCGCGTCGCAACGAGCAACTGGGTGTATAACACCTCTTCGTTGACGTGTGTGCGAATGAGGTGCGTCGTATTCCTCACCCCACTAACACTACCAATACAGTATTTCAGGCAGCCGTTGACGACACTGAGGAATACGCCCTACCCACTTACGAGCGAGAGTAACAAAGCCAGCTTTCGAGATCGCTTATGCTTGTGACATCGTGTGATCACGTTACTCCGGCACATTAATCAAATTAAATGTGGGTTTAACGTTCATCAATTTTAAAGACAACTGTTTGATTCGGAAAATACTCCTCGCAACTCTCTCGCAGAATGATGCTAAGTTAAAAAAATTTCAAAAACATTCATTTATTTTTTTTATACTGATGAATTTAGAAGGGCCTTTCTGTAACACTGATTCCCCATTTAAATTCCGTGCCTGCAGGCTTGGTACGAAGATCCCTTAACAGGAAATTAATTAAACTGCCGACTGCATCTTAGGTATTTCCAGAAGTAGGAATGTTGGTGTTGGAGAAAATATCGATATTATTTATATTGGTTATCGATACGGCCACCTGTTTTCCGTGGAAATATTCCGCGACTAGTTGTACACCAAAACACGTTAGTTGAGAAACAATACCGCGGTTGGATGGTTGTAACTCGCTCGCGTCGTAGGTGTCTGCCAGCCAATCACGGTCAGCCAATGTCAGGGGTAACGGGTAACTTTCTTTCTGATTGGCCCAATCTAGTAGACAAAGTCTTCTCACACTGACACGCAGTCAGTTGCCAAAGAAAGTTTGCAAACCTGCACGTGAGAAGTTGACGTCTAGCCTGCGCATAAATCTTGTCGCGGAAAACAGGTGGACCTAGTTATTTATAAACATATCGTTCTCCGAAATGATATATATAAAGAGAAATATAGATTTTAGGTGCATAGGAATCCAATGTTTTATGTATTAAAGGACTTTAAAAATGTAAAATCGTTTGGAATATTGCATGCTGGGACTCGAGGCATTGCAGAAAGACGTGGCACCTGTTTTTGGTGCATTTTGCTAAAGTAAACATAGCAATTTTTTTATTTAAAAAAAATTTTTATTTAAAGGGAATTTTTCAAATATTTATTTTCTATACCTAGAAAAATATATTGATTTCGATAAAATATCGTTGAAGTATATCGAATATTTATAAAGATATATCGTTGATATAATTTCGTAATTTCGGTAGATACATTTTTTTTTTCAATATCCGTACCTGAAAGTTCCTTACTAATGGCAGGCGAATCTTACTAAGTAATGAGAACTACTTTATCATTAAGGTTGCTTGATACCGGCGTTTGACCAAAGCTTGCACGGAGAAAAATAAATATTGTTGTAGAAACCAAATTTCTGTACCTGTAATGACTTAGACTTATAATAAAGGGGCAGGAATAATTTTAATTGTAGGTATTATGCAAATATGGTCAGCGTAGATAGTAACTACAACAGAACCGTCTGTTGCGATCTTGTCTGTGATCGTATCTGCAACTAAAAGTACAGTTCCTACGGCAAATGACGGGGCATTCTGTTCCTCCTGCAAAACACGCCGTTTCTTAAACGGAAGAGCAATATTTCGATTTTGCCCGCGACGGACAGAGCTGCGATAAACCAACAGGATACGTAGTTGCTGCTGATCTGAAGTGCGATTACAGAACCGTTATTTTGTCACTTCTCTCGTGATTTGTTTTTAAAGTACCCGCACAGGGGGAAGGGGGGTGATGTGTGCATGTGGTTGCTCGATGCTGCGTGTTCCATTTAGTGAGGGGCTCCTCTGTGTGGAAGTTACAATACAGATAGCAATTTTATGTACAACACTTTGAGTGCGGCACGTGTTTACAAGCATCCAAGACGAACTAGCAGCCGAATCGCCTACCACGCAGCATCAATACCAGCTCTGTTGCTCACTCTATACCAACTGTCTTACTGGTACGTAGTGAAATGTCCCTTCCTAGGTAACATTACGTAGGTCTGCCAACGTAAACTATATTTGCATTCTCTCGTCTTTTTTCGAACCAAACCTTTGAGAAATCACTCCATGCATAATGTTCGGTTGTTTCCTATATATGTCGTATATCACAAACGTTTTATACTTTTGTCGACGTAAACGTTAAATAGAATTTTGCTTTTAATCTTGCAGTTAATTTTGAAACTGGTAACCAAAAACTGATGCTATGTACTGTCGATGAAAACAGAGGTGTTTTGTCTTATAGAAGGGATTGGCGAAGATTTGTTCCATTGGAACGGCGTCCCATGGCGTCATGTAATCTCGTGATATCAGGCAGGTGTGCTGGTGTTTCCATTCTAACCACGCATCGCGACAGAAGTGTGCCAGGGTTTCTCAGATCGTCACGCTCGACTGGTCTGAGGTACCGTTACACAGCATTCTAAATACCCTCCACAACCTGGGGCCGCGGTGGTGTAATGGTCAGTCTACTCTCCTCCCACCTGTGTGAACCGGGTTCGATTCCCGGCGGGGTCGCTCCCGGATTTTCGCATGCGGGAGTCGTGCCGGACGATGCCGCTGGTCAGCTGGTTTCCTCGGGGATCTTCCGTTTCTCCCGTCCCTTCATTCCGGCGCTGCTCCGTGCTCACCTCGCTTCACCATCATCAGCTCTCAAGACCTCGATCCTAATCTCTGCACATTCCTTTAGAATCTCTCTTGCCAAGAAACGAGCAGAGCTCTGTCTTATGCAGAATTTCCAAACAACTGCACAGAATTTCAAAATTTCTCTTAACCCACCAAAATGTCCTTGACCACAATTCTATCTCCAAAACAGAACATGAATTACCCACGGAGGGGGGTGAATTCAGTCCTGGTATTATAAGGGCTCTGGAGGAAACTAAATCAGAACATTTATCACTTATTATTATGAACACGATTTACCACGCAATAAATTAATGTGAGGAAGTACTTTTTTTTTTTCAATCCGTGCCACGCGGGGGAAGGGTGAGGGAGGAAGTTCGCTGGTGCTCGCGTGGTAAGGGATGAATGCCGAGTAAGGGGGTTGGCGAGGGAGTGTTGGAGGTAAAGTAGGGCCAATTATAAACGCTGGGCAGCGCTATTGTGTACCTGGCCAGAGCCGGGCTCCGAAAAACCACCCGACTGGAAGTTGTCCGGAACCACCCCCGCAAGACTTTAATCTCCGCGAACTTCTACACCCGGCCGCCCCACAACCCCCGGCCACGAGCTGAATTGTTTCACGCAAGTGTGGAAAGGGAATAGGGCCAAGGGGGTTGGGGATGGGGGTTGTTGCGGCGTTCTCCGCTGGAAAGTCCAGCCTGGACTTTTACTTTTTTTTTTTTGGCGCGAGGTCCCGCGACTTGCAACCTCCGTGCGCCGGCCGAGTCTTTTGTTTCAACGCGGTCCTGGGACTTTTCGGGCCAACAGGGCAAGAGAGCATTTTTATGTCCGCTCTTCCATCCCCTTTCCCTTTCGCCGGGGTCGACGTTCTTAACAACCTCTCGAGGTCGTCTCGACCCGAGCTTACATTCGAGTTATATCTGTCCTCGCGGTAATATACTCGCTGCCAACCACGCCCAGTCCCTCCCCGCCCTTAAAAAACACCCCCAAAACAAAACAAAAAAAATAAGTGGCCAAGTTGTAACCGCTGCACCCCTCGCGCGCTTGCGGAGTTACCTTTATTTGCTAAATAAACCCGACAAAGCGTCGCAGTGAACTCTCGCCTTGCGGAAACAATTGTGTAGTTTCGTCCTAACAATGGCGACGTGATAAGTTCGCAACCCTTTTCTTTCTTTCACTTTCCATCCGGGCGCGAAGCCAACTGAATTTCGTTTTCAGCAGCGACTTCCGTTGCTACTCGGGAGAATTAAGTTCGTTATGAAATTCGCGGAGCATCACCGCTGCCGCTTCTAGTTTTTTAACTGGTTACAAATACGTACCTGCAATTTTTAGCTGAGACTTCATTAGACTCGAGGGAAAATTAAAAACGAATAACTCCAATAGTTAGTTAAAAACGAATAAAGTTATAATCGCAGTCTTTCTATCTCTAGAGCCTTTGTATCGAACGATGAACTTGACTACGTAAAATATGTTAATTATTAAAATGTATTTATAATGGTGTTATATCGAAACTATCTCTCACAATTTGAGTACTTCATTTCGGCTCGATATTTCCAACACGCTATTTTTGTCGTCTGTATTTAATTGTGCTAGAAAGCGGAAATCTCGTCCTTAATGTTTGTGTCAACGCCGATCCACTTGCAGGTAGTAAATTATACATATGATGTCATTTGCACCAGATGTAAGATTTTCTATCTCAAGTTTTAGCGAAACCGAATTTAATTCACAAAAAATAAGTGTGGGAAACTGAAACGTTTTGTTTTAATTAATTATAAGTTGTGTTTGACAAAAGTTAATTACGAGAATTCAGGGATGGCCGCATATAAAAATATTATCTTGCACTTAAAATCAGAAAAAAAGAATCAAAATAGTTTGATTTGATATTACGTAAATATTTTTCAGTGTTTTGACACACATTTTTACTCTCTAAAAACTTTATTTAAGCCTTGACGAGTTTTTGTTATCATTGTGATCAAGGGATTGGCATCACATGTCATGCTTAGAATTTTAGCAGTGTTGGTAGAAATGTAATATAAAAAATATTCCACATTTCTGAAAATTATAGCCCAGCTCACTCATTAATGTCGGCACTGTGAACGTTTGTATAAAGTGTTTGCGGTTACCGAGCACTTTCGAAAGCCCTAGTTAGGATCTACTTTTGGCCTAGTTTGTACCCTTCCACCATACGTAAAAGCAACATCGTCTGTTACTCGACTACTTTGTTCATGCGTCGATAAAGTGAGGCTGTGAAATTGTTGGTAGGCCCTGCATAAATATAATATGAATGTGACGGCTCGTGCTGTAACCTGCATAGAAAAACGTAGGCATGAGTTTCATTGGCATCCGACTGAGCTCCTGATAGCTGGAGTCTACGGGCACGATTGGCGTAGTTTCAATTCAATTCAAAAATTATTTATGTTAAACGAAAGTTTAGGTCAGGAAATTGTTTGCCGCAACCTTCTATCACTTAATGTGTTCTGGATGTGAACCCGTGTAGGTCCTCAATGGAAAGCTTCCTTCCCTACTGTTAATGATTTATTAGATTTGGTTCAAATGCTTGTGAGTTAGTCGTTCATTCTGTTGTTTTGTTCGTTTATGAATGGTGCCGCTGTAGGTGGTCCTATGTGCTTTTATCGCTACTTTAAGTCAAATAGCCTATATGGATGAATAGTTACGTTTAAAAATCTACTGCAGCAAGTTTATTTATCACCTTAACCCTAGCGGCCTATATAGCTAGGTATTTTAGTCCCAACGGGACGGAACCCTTCCCGCTAAAGTGACAAATTTAATAAATTTGCTACATGCGAAGTTATTTCCCTCTCCCTCCAACTACTACTCAAAATCAAATAGTCCTCTTTATAACTCTACCACTCACTATTACAATGATTTTGTGGTAACTATTTTTAAAGCAGATAATGCATTAATTAACTAATTTTAAACCCTCAGAAGAAATTTAAATTCAGGAAATGTGCTAATGTAACAATAAACAACAACTCGATTTTATTAATTTAAATTTGGTAATTTAATATTAGTCAAAACAAACAAACTTTATGGTATGCATATCTCAAGAGAAAAAAATGTGACTTACAGATTAATTAAATATTGTGATAAAATATAATGGACAATAAACTTTAGTTCATTTTCCTCAAAAGGATAAAAGCTATACGATGATCGACGTTGAAAACTTTTATCTACTGCAATATTGATATTTATTCATTTCAGAGAAGAAAACTTTGATTGTAATAATTTTCCTTATGTGCTGCAAAATAAAATATTTAAGGCGCTGCAAACGCGGCGCCCTTACAGTGAGAGCCGCACGTGGCCGCGTGTTTCGCAAGGGCCTTCATCCGTCCCTGCTGAGAGTTTTGCACCAGAAGCTAATGTTAGCGCCAGCCTCCGTGGTAAGAGGAGAGGCCGACGGAAAGTGTTGGAGATGGGATGAGCTTTCCGAGAAATAAACCCCCTTGGAGAATGCGCACGCACGCAGGTGACATACACGCCGTATTTGTTAAGGAATTCCATAGAAATTAGTCGCCAAAGATATTTTTGTGACACTAGAACAGAATTATTTTAAATTTTACAATTTCTAAGCGTGAACATGTATAAAACTAATGTTTGATTTTAACAAAAAAGTAAATCAAAATTTTGTTTAAGTTTTCTTAAATAGTTTTGTAAATATGCTATATTTCAGCTGTAGTTACCAAATAACTGTTCGTAACCAGTACAGACTTCTTTACTGTTCAGTAAGGCACTTCTACACTGTGACGTGTGACGTAGGACGTGTGACGTTTGACGTGTGACGTATGACGTGTGACGTGTGACGTAGGACGTGTGACGTGTGACGTATGACGTGTGACGTGGTGTGTGCCCTGTGGACACGAACGGGAGTTCACATCCATATTACAGCATTAGTTAATGCAAAATGACAATCAAATAAATATCCACCTAATATCAAAGGAAATGCTTAAATAAATAATACTACTGCTCAGTGTCGTGCTGATGCGTCATAACACACACCCCAGCATTTAAATGGGCATAACATTTACTATATGAGTGGTGAATTTTATCAAAATCCGTCTAGTTCTTTTTGCGTGGTGGCGGAATAAACAGACGCAGAGACAGAAATGTGTTTGAAAAATATAGATCTAACAGTAGATCTAACAGTTTTAAATAAATTTTAGAATGTTTCTTTTTCTTTAAAATGTGTGGTATTTTGCAGGCGCAACACTTTGAACGATTTTAATGTTATCGTATATGACCCTTACAGCTCCCGCGCTTCTCGACCAAAAAAGGAGGGAAACGATGCATCCAGGCGGCCCCCTTAATTAGTTTTGTAATAAGACGTTTTCTCTTGAAGTTCTGCATACAGTTTGGTTGCCAGGACAAACGGCCATCTTAATATGCCGCTAACCAGAAGCGAGTGGCGAGAGCAGGAGATGACGGACGAGTCTCGGAACAAGCAGAATGGAAACGTTTATGTGTGAGCGTTCCGGTACTTTGGAGTGAGCCATTTGTCACTCGGTCCCGTGCAGTATGAGGGGCGGGCAGGAATATCGGCGTCAGTTTCTGGTGGGGCGCCAGTGGCGTACAAGACATGCGGGGAGAAGCAGACCGCTGTCCCCTCAGTCTTTTTGTCGAGAGATATCTCGCCGTTCCGAGGGTTGGAACTGTGGTGTGAAAGGGAGTGTGGGTGGAGAAGTTCCTGTTGGACGTCATTTCGAGGGTGATTAATTGCCGCTTGATTCTTGGCAGCATCCGCCGGGGTTGGTACCATGGAGACTGTATTGAATAATTATACAGGTTGTGCACTCTATATGATAACGATCACAGGGACATACACCTATGAACTGAGGCTACAGTGTGTTTTGAAAAACAATGTCAATATTCTGCGTAGCCGCCTTTAGCGAAGATGCAGTCCTGTAGTCGTGCGTAAAGGCTATAATAAAGGTGTCGAGTGCCATCTTGGGGAATGGTGTTCTACGCTAATTCCACATGTTGTAATTGACGGAGGTTTGTTGCTGGTATTGCAGACCCCACCAAACGCTATCCCACCTTGTCCCACATATATTTAATGGCGGACAGGTCAGGTAATCCTGCTGGCCAGGGGAGTTGACGAGAACTTTCGAGAGCGCGTTGAGTAACGCGAGAGGTGTGTACACGGGCATTGTCCTGCTGATAGAGGACATCTCCTTGGCGTTGTAGGAACGGCAACAAAATGGGCTAGATGATGTTCTGAAATTAGAGTTCACTGTTCCCTCAACAAACACCAGAGGTGTACGGTGATTGTAGACTATTGCTCCTCAGACCATGATGCAAGGAGTTGGTCCTGTATGTCGCTGCCGCGTACACCCTGGTTGTTGCCGCTCTCCTGGTCCAAGCCGCACCCGCAAACGACTGTCACTGGCACCAAGGCAGAATCTGCTCTCATCACTAAACACAACTCTGCGCCATTCATCCCTCCAGTTGCGTCGTTCGCGACACCATCCGAGGCGGATTGCACAGTGATGAGGTGTGAGAGGAAGCCTGGCGAGCGGCATCCTTGACCGTAGCCCAGCGTCCAGCAAACGGTTGCCCTAATCTGTGCAGCGGTCCCCGTGCGATCAGCAATGACTGCTCGTCTGATGCGGCGGTCCAGGCGGGAATCTGTATGCCGCGGCCGTCCGGAGCCAGGTTGACGAGCATGTGCACCATCGTTGGACCACCGGCACCACCAATGATGCACAGCAGACACTTCACGTCCTACGCGTGGGCAATTCTTCGGAAGGACCAGCCAGCCTCCGTCAGGCCTACAATACGACCACGTTCTAAGTCCGTTAATTGCACGAAATGTGGTCTTCTATGCTGTCGTGGCATGTTTACAATGCTTACTACACACAGGCCGATGCTTGAAACAACAGACCACAAAGTTAAATACAGTTGTATTGGGCTCAGCTGTGTTATGCTTATCTGTCCACATCACAGCACTGATAATCATTGCATGTACTGCCCTCTATCAGTGCTTCGTATATATGGTGTTTCTACATCACCGCTTTAGTGGTGTTCATTTCTCATTTTCCACCAATGTGTAAAAGCAGTTCCCAAGTCAAAATGAAAATTTTTGAACTTTGAGTTTGCATAACGTATTCTTACATCAAATACAATTGAATCAGTTACAACTCTTTTACAGTTTCTCAATTCGTACTTCGTTTAATTTTCCAAGTTTAAGGTAGCTAGACACTTTTGTGAGTCTCAATGGGATCTGAATGTACCAGATGGGCGTGATGATAATGTAGAGTAAGCTGGTTGGTTACTCAGCAAGCATGTGATTTGTCCCGACGGAGACACAATGCCGAACAACTTTGCCAATTCCTCCCACTTTGCCCAGCGTCCGTTGCGTTTTCCCTAATTTCATTTGGCTTAGGCTTTAGGCGAAACGCAGTTAGACATCACTCAGTTAGGAAAAACGAAACTGGCCAAAAAGGAGTTAGGTAAAACGTTATTAGGCGAAAAGGAGTTAAGAGAAATGGAGTTCAGGAGTAGTGCATTTTTTTGTCAAGAATATTCGAAAACTGACATCGTGCCATTTTTGTTTGTTGGCACACGTTGTTTTATAGTAATTGAGTTGATTGGCGAGTTTTATTATTTCCTTTTAAAGCACATCTTTTCGTTCCTGGTTTCCAATGCCATCTATCAGGCAAAGTTTAAATTCATTTAAATATATTTGGTCTCTCCAATATGGCCGTCACTATTAAATAGTTTAAATATGTCAAAATGAAAAATAAAATTAAAGGACAGGTTTCTTTTAAGTAAAATATGTGATAGAAAATTCTGTAAGTTGTAAAAAAAAATAATTGTATTTTGTTAGTTTAATGTTGTAAACATAAAGTATGAGTTTTCAGTTGGCACTTTCTTTTGCACACATTGTCATAATTAATCATAACGGTAATATTTTAAGTTCAGTTATTTCATCTACAACGCATATTTTCTTAATTAACTAATATAATACTGCTTGAGAAATTATTTGTGATGTCTTATGTTCTTTGCACTGCACGACGATCGTCCTGTCGATCTCTGCAGTGTTGTAAGTGGCAAGCACAGACAAGGTTATCTGTGGAGTTTTTGTGAATGTTTCGCTGGGGACGATTCTCGAAATTTGATGATTCTGTCTTTATCGTCCTTCTTGGACATTTTCTCAGTCATGTAACATCTCGAATTTACTGCTATTTGGCATTTTTTTTTCTACTATCTGATGGTTTGAAATTTGGAATCACCGCCTTCCGTGAGTAATACTAAGAATCGCGTAATTGTTTATGTTTGAGTGTATAACCTAATTTGCGTATTTTAAATAATATTTCTTTAAATTATCAGTGTGCGGTGCACGACTTGAGGTGAACGTGGTTCTCGAGTTGATGGATGTCGGGTTGCTGGCCCTGGAACTTCTGAAAATGGAACTCTGATCGTGTGTAACCTCTTCACCCGAGGCAACGTACCCTGTTAACGAGTTCGGCTCTGCGTTTCTGCCAGTTTCACCAGCGGACCAGCGAAACCCAACAAACACATGTGATTCTGGCTGAATAACCACGCATGTGCGTGCTGCTGCGTTCGTGCTTTTAATGGAGTTTAGAAATTTTGAAAATATATTTTTAAAAATGTGATCATGTAAAGTAATACAAATAATAAAAACAAATTCTATAGGTCCTGGGGCCCCATTGAATACAATCAGCTGATTATGAAAGTACTTTATAAAATTCTAATTATAATCAAAAATAATCTTTATGAAAAAAAATTGCATATGTAATGCAATTTGATAATTGTGTTCACATCACTATATTTCCCAAATGAAATTATGTGTACTGAGCCGGAAATGTTACTTTTTTAAGGAAATTTAAAATAAATTTACTTCAACCAAGACATTTCTTAATTTTTTTTATTATTTATTTAATTACTGCACCTTTTTGCAATAATTTTGTGAGCTATTGCATACAAACATTATGAGTAACCCAGGAATCATTTGGCTCAACATACGTTTATTTAAGTAGTCTCTGCTTAAATTTCTCTTATTTTAAAAGCACATCTAGGTAATCATGGATTGATGCCTAGGGCCTCACCTGCCGGCGCGGGTTGGGCTGTGCGTAGCCAGTGCTAGGGGAGGGTTAATTATCTTACTTGGCGTTGCTGTTAGCCCCAGTTGCCGTGGTAGGGGGGACCCAGATTTTAGGGACATCGCCGTTCGACGAACTGCAGTTAGGTGAAACACTGTCAGGCAAACGAAGTTAGGCTACAAAAAGTCAAGAGAATATCAATTAAGGAAAACATAAATTTCAAATTTAAGGAAAACACAGTTACGTGTAACACATTAAGGCAAAACGCAGCAAGGAAAAACGCAACATGGAAAAACGAAGCATGGCAAAACGCAAAAAGGGAAAACGAAGTATGGCAAAACGCAACAAGGAAAAACGCAGCAAGGAAAAACGAAGTATGGCAAAACGCAACAAGGAAAAACGCAGAATGACAAAACGCAGTAAAGGAAAACGCAGTATGACATAAACGCAGTTAAGCGAAACACGGCGAAAATCAGATAGGCGAAAAGTTGCTAGTCGGAAAGCAGTTATGTGAAATATAGTTAGGCTAAACGCCATTAGACAAAATGTAGTTGAGGATAGACGTATTAGACAACACGAAATTAGGCGATTCGCTATTTAGGGGGAACGGTGTGTATAGGCCTACACCTTGCCCCGAGCCTGCGTGAACAGGCAGGCAATGACACGCGAATGTAGACCTCAGCTATGCGAAAGTTCGCGACGCCATTTGAGGCTAAGGGGAGAACTAATCACACCAAGTTCATTGCGGTTTGTCGAGGACAGCTCATTTCCCCTCTGTTAATCACTCCCCTTCCCCCTCGTCGTCGCCGAAAACCATTGGCCCACGTCTCGTCTACAGTAGAGTGGACTTTGTCCTTGTGCCCTCGCTCCGCCTCATCAGGGTTCCATCCAAATGGATGTAGGTTCATTTTCGCTGATCCAAGCAGCCCTTTGTCCCGGCATACAGTCCCACCCGGCACTTCAGGGGCCTCCCTCCCTCCCTAGTTGTCGTATTGATCTCACTGGAAGCACTTGTGTCTATTATAACTTTCACAAAATTGCGCAATATATTTCAATATTGTGTTTTTTTCCGGACAGAGATGGAAGTCGGTATTTATTGCCCATTCATAAATTTTGATACTGAGACTTAAATGTAGTCTTTTAAAAGTGTCGAAGTCGGCAAAAATCTCTGTAAGTAGCACTCTGTTTACGATATCCATTCTCGTGTAAAACAGTGTTTTAAACTACGGCGACAATTCAGAGTGTTATTTATGCTTTTTTCTCCATTTCAGTCGCAATACTTCTTTATGACCGGATGTAATCTCGAGGTTTAGTGGGAAATACGGGTGAATATTGAATAGCGGTGTGTAAACACGAAAAACATTTGCGGAACGTTTCGTGCGCAAAGACAAGTTACAAGTTTTAATTTCAACTCCAAGGATTATTTTCTGGAGCGTAACACTGGCTAAAACGGGAGTTTGTAGAATCAGTTTTAGCTGCTTAATATTCTGGACAGAAACTTAGTTGTCTTTATACACGGATCATGATCTTATCTTTGTAAGCGTGTCATAAAAATAAGGTGTCGACGCTTAAATTCACGTTGAGGCGAGTCGCTGACGGAGACTTCTTGCCAATTAAGCACCTTGCGCATAGAGACGATTAGGCAAGTGGTGAATGAGCAAGAGGACTCAAACGCTCAATACAGGTGCAGGCAGGTGGAACCCTTAATAAAGTAAAGCACTTTTTAAGGCTCTGCTAAATTTTTCCTTACAGCCAATTTCCATCTGTCCAAGCATTGCAATGTGACTAACAAGCACAGTGTATATACTTTTCACCAATCACATAAGTTAATGTCTCAAGCTGGAATAAAATGTATTTATTAGTGGTTAATGTCTGTTGTGTGGGCCTTAAAAAGTGCTCATACTCTGAATAGCATAAAGAAGAAAATATACTGTATGAAAAAGAAGTTAAATATTAGTGCCTCTTTACACAGCATACGTTTTGCGTATCTCGCCTTACTGATATGTATAATCGACATGGCCTTCATTGAAGCTAATAAAAAAATACAGTAACGTTTGTGAAAAATGCAACACCAAGGATACGTGTGATTGAAATGTACTTTATACCACAGATAAGGTACATGGCAAAACACAATTGATTAGGATTACAGAACTGTACATGATCTCTTTCCTTGAGAATTCAGCATGGTGTGAAACCCCCACGTGCTGCAATCAGAGCCCCTAAACGTCGTGGCATGGAATCAAAGAGGACCTGGGTATGTTCCTGGGGAATCTCCCTCCACACGGTTTGTATGCGAGTCCACAAAGCATCAACAGTGGTTGCTGGAGGTCCATGACTTACATGTCGCCAACGAACCATATCCCAGACATTTTCAATGGGCGACATGTCAGGCGAACGTGCAGGCCAGGGACGCAGTGGTACCCGTCGTTCATTGAGGAAGGCTTGCACATTCCTCGCCACATGTGGCCGGGTATTGTCCTGCTGAAATATGACGTGTGGAGTTGCCTGAAGGAGGGACTGTACCTCGGGCTCTAAAACCTCCCTGATGTAGTGGTTGCTGTTCAGATTGCCCTCAATACGTAGGAGTCGAGATCGCATGTTGTATCCAATGGCGCCCCAAACCATCACACTTGGTGTTTGTCCGCTATGCCGCTCCACAATGCAGGCTGCCAGCTTGCGGTCACCACGGTAGCGTCTAACACGTATGCGGCCATCACTGTAGGACAGGTTGAAGTGGGACTCATCCGAAAACACTACATTTTGCCACTCAGCATGCCAGCGGAGGCGTTCACGTGCCCATTGCAGTCTGAGGCGTTTGTGGTTTCTGGACAATGGAAGCCGACGCAATGGCATGCGTGTGCCACCAGTCCAGCCCGCAGCAGACGGCGTCGAACCATAGACGCAGATAGGTTCACACCCGTTGCAGTGCTCCAGTGCCGAGCCAACACTGTGGACGAGGCTGTGCGGTCCGTTACGGCCATGCGGACAAGATGGCGGTCATCCCGTGCTGTGGTCACATTGCGTGGTCCAGTACCCGCGCGTCGCTGCGTACGACAGTCTTCTATTTATTAGTGCCACACACGCATCACTGTCGTAGCAGCATGCCCTGTACGAGCCGAAAACAAACCCGTTTCCCGGAGACCGATCATTCTGCCACTTTCGATCTCACTCACATGCTGATATGGCGCCCTTTGACGTCGACGAGGCATACTGACACTTGCTTTCACTTTGTTTGAGGTCTCTTCACTGACTGAGCTTAGCGTAACACTGCCCTTCCCGGTCACACAAGAGAGGGCGCTGCTGGGCCTACGTGTATGCCCTCTCTGCAGACGTAATCACTTATTGCCGGTACACTGTTCTACACATACTCCGAGTTTGGATTCATTCGGGCCATTCTTTCTGGGTGTTGCAATTTTCACAAACAACAGTGTAGTAATGATGCGCATGATGGCGCAATCTAAGCAGATTGTGGCGCGAGGGGGTAGGGTAAGTTACGTCTACCAAATCACAGGTTTTCAAAGTGAAATCTGTAAGTGCATTTCTTCCCTGAAGAGCGACATGAAATAAGATTCTATGAAATGAAACAGGAATAGAATGAGGGGCGGAAGTAGGTGGACGGGAGAACCTCGAGATAACCCGCCGGTCGATGGCAACGTCCACCACGTTTCCCACATGCGGAATCCCGGGCATGTATATGCCGGAATTAGATTCCGGATCGACTTTATCGGCAGCCTTAGCGCTACCTACTCCATCACCGCGGCTCCACAATGGAAGCTGAACCCTATTTTTTTTACGTGGTATCCAAAGGTCAGGCAAGCGTCTAATCACTTCCGCTCCTGTCCTCTTTCTGGACAATGCGTGGGTCCAAGAGATCCCTTTGGTTTTTCTTGATTTTCCTATTTCTGTATTGCTTTGGGCTTTTTCTCTGGAGGCCGCGGTGGTGTAGTGGTTAGACTACTCGCTTCGCACCTAGATGAACCGAGCTCGATTCCAGGCGGTGTGGGCCCCGGATTTTCACATGTGGCAATTGTGTCAGACCATGCGCTGGTCGGCGGATTTTCTCGGGAATCTCCCGTTTCCCCCGCAACTTGCATTCCGTCGCTACTCCCTTCCCACCTCGTCTCACCCTCGCCGGCTCTCGATACCTTGTCGTCAAGGGCCGCTCAAATCTCTACACTCTCCACTTCTCAGTCCACGTTCGTTGGTGTCCCATTGGTCACTGGCTTCGACTGTGGAACGACCATTTCTTCCCTCGTACCAGCCAAGATGCAACTTACTACTGCGCCTTAGTAAACGTCTAAGAGTGCGTTGTCTCGGGAAAAGGAAGCTGCGTTATCTGCCACGCTCTGTTCTGGTTTAGACGTCGCATGTTTGCTGTGTTAACAGCGCCCTATTGCCTCCGTTAAGGTCGGTTCACATTTAATTTGGCTGAGTCCATTACGTTTACTTTTCTTTGTCGTTACACTGTAATTTTCTTTGCTTTTTTTACTAGAAATACTTTGGATATTATAGTTGCCAAGGATGTTTTTGTAACACTACAATTGAATCAGAGTAAATTCCACGGAAGCTTAGCGTGGAAGGTGTAAAAATAACGCTGAATCTTTACAATGAAGAGTTCTAGATTTCAAATTTGTTATAAACTTAGAACTACATAAAAAAATTTTTTGTATGCGTTCTAAAATGTGTTGTAAATATACAATTTATCATCTGGAGTGTCAGAAAAAAAGTTTGGCACCTAGTTTTAAAAAATGGTTTGTTATCACTGTTTTACTGTGTATCGATTCATATAGAAAACAGAAACGCAAAGGAAAATTTTCCTCGCGAATAGTTGACCCAACTTCAACATAACGTAAAGGTAACGTAGTTCTGGCCAATCGTATTCAAGGGACGATTCTTCTCTTTCGTTTTCTGTATTCATTTTTATGCTTACCAACTTCTGATTGAATTGTTTATTGTTTATTATGCCACGATAGTAACAGACGTTGAACAAAATGTTCGTTTCAGTGTATTTGAGTAAAAAAAAAAAAAAAAACCAATTAACGATTTTAAAAAACTTGGAAATTTAATAAAATATTTCGGTGCAGATTGAAATCAACTTATGTGAGAACTTATGTGAGAGATGAGGATGATATTGGAACGTATAGGAAAAAAGTTAACTGTTCATGTGTGCATACGTTTAATCACAAATGTACACATGTATACACTAGCCATTTTCAGACCCCAGGTACAGAATATTTGGTATTACTGAACTACAATTTACCAAAGACGAGTTCTTCTTAACTCCACTATGGTGTAGTGGTTAGACTACTTGCCTCCCACCTTGGCAAACTAGGCTCAATTTCCGGCGGGGTCACTCCAGGATTATTGTAAGTGGGAATCGTGCCAGACGATGCCGCTGGTCGGCGGGTTTTCTCGGGGATCTCCCGTTTCCGCCACCCCTTCATTCTGGCGCTGCTTCGTACTCGCCTCGCTTCACCCTCATCGGCTCTCAAGACCTCGATGTTAAGGTCCGCCGAAATCTATTCACTCACGCACCCTAGTATGAACGAAAGTAAAATTTTATTTAAAAAAAATTGTGCACACAATTAATGCAAATATAACGTGACGAGCACCATGCCAGCTTCTATGTGAACCAGCCTTTACTCCTCTATGTGAACCAGCCTTTACTCCACTGCGTGAATAGCCGTTAGCTACGCCACTGCTCGTGAGAGCGCTGCACGTTATTTCTACAATTCAGCCTCCGGTTTCTCTCTCAACATTAATTATAGTGGCCCGAAAGAATTTAATTACAATTTCTCTGTTACACGTGGCTAAGGCTGGGTACTTCATATGTACTTAATTATTTGTTGGTAATGTTCGTGTAAATTTTTTCTTGTTGTGTAGTTTTTTCCTGTACTTAAGGCTTGGTTCCTCCTAACAATTATGGATTCGTTAAGTTATTTTTGTTAAGAAGAATAATTTCGAAATTGCTGCTATATTTTTTAGTAGTTTCCCTTACCGTGCAGTGCAGATACAAGTTCTGAACTATTTGTATTCAAACATTATATCATTAATTAAATTGAAAAACTGGATGTAAATATTATATTATGTTTATCGTTTAACGCTAAATTTACAGTTTTGTGATTGTAATGGAGAGTAATGAAATTGCTGAAAGTCTATTGAGGCATTCTCGTAAAATAAGGATAAAATATTGAGTGAACGGCACATTTTGAGATGATAGAAAAACTTAAGAGATACGTGCAGTAGTCCTAGTTTATCTATACTGTGAATAAATTACATATTGCTATTTGTTCTGGTACAACAGGATTTTATAACGCCCTAAATACAGGCATACATTTCTGACCTTTAACGGCAGTAGGTATACAAATAACACTCTCTTCCAATATCTCAAACAGAAGAAAATATGAGTGTGATGTATAAAGGTTATTAATAACACCGTTCCTACAGTCTACGAGCATTTTTTCACTAAACAGCGTGGTCCATGAATTTGTACACCCAAAGTTGTATTCGTAAGTTTAGCATCTTTAATCACCGTCTACTGCGGGCTCCCGATCTCCACAACAAAACACACCTGGTACCGCGGCAAGCACGGGTCGTATTCCTGCTTTTCATTTCTTGTTTCTTCATTACTTTGTGTGGCGCTGAAAATTTACAACCGAAAGTTTCCAACATTATTCCTGTTACCAGTTTTCTGTGCGAGTTGGCTGAGCGTCCAAGAGAAACAGATGGTAAATAAGAAATGCGTCAGTCTTGCGCGCTTCACTTTAATAACAAGAATAGAATCGTTACGTGTTCGCGAGCCGTTAGAAGGGAAACTGGGCCGAGAGCTGCTATTGCCATTAGAAGATGCGGCACTGCAGAGCCGTGCCACTTGTGTAACTGTGCCACTCCGGAGAATAATGTCGCCGTCGTAAAGCTGGCATGCCATCTCCATAACGCCGTTCGGAATTTTCGAAATGAAACTCACGGTTTTCACATCCAACCTCGGACCGTTGATCGGGTGCGCGAGATTTTCAGACGGTTATAAACTTCCCAGACGATTTTATTGCATCCAGTAATGAATGTGCCTAATTTTTAAAGTTCCTTTCTGTTAACAAGAGCTTTTGCAGCTTCGGGGCCTTAACATGATCTTCGAAAGGCACCGATGATGTATGCTACGTGTGACGTTTAACAATATCTATAACTACGAGAAACATAATGTTATATAAACATTTATTGTATGCGTTGTAACACTGACATCCCTGCTTATATTCTACTCTCTGCTCATTTTGCATTATTCTTATATATATATATATATATATAATAATACAATTTGCCGACGACTTAGTTCAAGTATCACTGAAGTGAAATGGTGAAATTGTTACACTGTTGAAATTTTTTGGGATTTTAGCCGTGAAATTGGTTCTAATTTTACAAATGTTTGTAACAGTACAAATAGTTTGTTAAGCGTACGAAAACGTTTATTATGTAGGGAATCATTCATCATTGCTCCACCCGGTGCACAGTCCAAGGCCACGTAGTATTTAGCGAAATCTCCAGTTTTCCTATGGGCCTCATTGAAAGCAGCTGTGTCTTTTTCAATTTTAAAAAAAAAATTGTAGAATATGGCAATGTAAATATTTTTTCAGGACAGAAATCAAACTCGAAATTTAGTCGCCAGTTTATAAATTCTGTTATTGGAACATAAATGTGTACGTTGAAATGTCTCAAAGTAAGCAACAAAAATTGCTGTAAGTAGCCTCTGTTCACGATATTTATTCTTCTGTGAAACAGTGTTTCAAACTATTGCTGCAATGCTGTACTTTCGCTGAAAAGATTACTGTATTTGAACAGTAGAGTCATAGGTTAAAATGTTGAAGGAACAGAACACCCGCGAAGCTTGTTTATGCTATTTTTTTTACTAGGGACGCCCCTTGAGCATAAAGAGGTGAAAGAGCAACTTATGCCGCGAAACTCAGGACGCAAAAGGAACCAAAATGGCGTCTCTTGCCAGCAACAAGTGGGAACGACGTTCGCCAATCAACGCCTGGTGACCTACTGTACCCATCGAAAGTTTGCGTCTACGCAAGAAGTAAATAAAAACTTTAACTTTACATGATATAGGACTTAAATCCATAACATAAATAAGAAAACACTCTGAAATCATCGTTTGCCGCTTTAAAAAATATTTAATGAAACTTAAGAGGCATATGAACACTTGTTGGTGTTTTCAATAAATTGTTTTCGCTTGTCTACTATGCACTTGACTTTAAAAATAATTATCGTGATTGATAAACATGCCTTAGAAACGCCCAACTATGCTGCAATATAATGTTGTATTTTGTAGCACTTCCTCAGTCCAACAATTTGTCACTTTATGTTCGGTAATACACTTTTTTCCCTTTTTATATATAACGGGGCCGCGGCGGCTGAGCGTGTAGCCTGCCAACCTCCCACCAAGGCGAACTGGGTTCAATCCTCGGTCGGGATACTACAGGATTTTTGCATGTGGGAATCGTGCTGCACGATGCCGCTTGTCGGCGAGTTTATTCGGGGATCTCCCATTTCCCCGCCCTTGCATTCCGTCGCTGCTCCATACTCACATCAATCACCCTCATCAGCTCTCAAGACCTCGCTGTTAAAAGCCGCCTAAATCTCTAAACTCAACTCTTTCAAATGTGTATTTATGAAGGAAATTATAAAAAAAAATTTTACACTTAAAATGTTTGTAAAATAATGGGGTCTGCACACTTTTCTACGTAAAACGTGTACAATAATTCAAGATTTATGTAAACGTTTCAAAAGTCATAACATAAAAAATTATTTGGCCTATTTAAATAATTTAATCATGCTAACATGTGTTTTGGCAGTGACAGTGTTAGAAATTGTATAGCATAAATTCCACCGAACGTTTTAAATTAGGAAAGTATTTTAACAAATTTACAAATGGTCTTCAACTTTTGACCGGTACTGTACTTGCCAGCTGGCAGAACAGCCAATGGAAAATCTAGCAGTACGCATTAAGCCAGTCAGGTGCGAGGCTGGACGTAGGCAACCGGAGATTGGGTACGGTCTCTTTAAAGGATCTGCCACGCCATTTGTATCTGCGTACTTATCTACAGTCCATTCACAGTTACCTCCAACTTTTCGGAAGCCCTGCTAAAGTTCTACTTCAAGGATATTTGTCCGCCTCATGCAAACAAAGCTTAACTATGTCTAGGATACTACACCAAAGGGGACATCGCACCGCCTTTGTGCGCATTCACAGGGCAAGGCGACATCGCGAACAGTCTGTACTCTGTGCTAGGGCAAGGCGACATCGCGAACAGACTGTACTCTGTGCTAGGGCAAGGCGACATCGCGAACAGACTGTACTCTGTGCTAGGGCAAGGCAACATCGCGAACAGACTGTACTCTGTGCTAGGGCAAGGCGACATCGCGAACACACGGAACCACCGCTGATCCGAGTGCCCAGGCTTTGCAAATGACGGCTGCAGATTGTGTGGGCGGTCGTGTGTCCGAGCTCGGGGGTCAGCAAGGCAGATGTTTGCAGAGACACAAGCCCTCGCGATGAGGAGGTAAAAACCACTCACGGCACGTCTGGACCCTCGCGTCTGCCTGCGTGCTGTTTCGTAGTCGGCTGGCGTTTAATGAAACGCTCGTGCAAATAAGGATATCTCTGCGAACTGCGCTGATATTGCGAGGCCGGAGCCGGCTCCTCTTATCTTCCTCTCCCTATCTCTCTCTCTCGCTCACATTCACACTTTAGTCTTCCCCTTCCAGTCTTTATTTATCTCCCTCTCTCCGTCTCTCTCTCTCTCTCTCTCTCTCCTCCGCTTGTGTACTATCGCGTACTTGCCACAAATGTAAGAAATATATGTTATTAAAAAATTACGCTTTTGCAAATTTCAGTAATTTCTACTTAAACCCCATCATTTATATATTGACATACAAATGAGAGAACAATACGCAGAAGTCTCTAAAACGCGTCGGGCGTGTCCGGAGAGTCCATTGCCGCTGCACGAAGAGATGGCTGTTGTTTAGTTCAGTAGCAACAGCGGCCGAGTGTGGTTGGGCGAGAGCTGCTCTGCGCGTGCATATTACCTGTCGAAGAACGAAAGACGCGCAGCTCAGTATTTAACAACGCGGGAGCAGGGAGCGATGTTATCAGGTTGGTGTGTATAGCGCCAGCAGTGTCGCGCGGTTTCCCTCCCTCCAGCGGCGAGCGTTCGGGAGAGCCCTCCCCTACGCTGCTTCCCCTACGTCCCCACCGTCAGAGCTGCGCCAAGATTATTTTCGCATTTTAACTTTACTATATCTAGGGACGGGGAAATTCCGCGAATTCACATCAGGACAAGATAGGCGTCACACACTTGTACACTGGAAGTCACTTTTGCAGTTCTATGGCAGTTTATTAGACACGCCCTAGACGACTCTGAGCCAATAGCAGACTTTTATGGACACGAGAAGCGAATTCTGCACTACCAGCTGTGGTGTAACGCTGGTCACTTTCTGGAGCAGAAGCCAATGAACAAACTTGTAAGGCCCGACTATATAAAAGACCGTGGAGTCTACCGTGCACGTCATTGAAACAGCGATATTTTCCTGTCTGCATTTATATCCCTTGTATATTCAGGTATGCTGAATGTCTTTGTACACCAAATAACTCAGAGAGGGATAAGTAGAGCCATTTGTTCTTCACGTAAAGATTCCAGAACTACTTGCACTCCAAAACACTATAGCTCAGATCCACTTTCGTGATTGGATGATATTAAGAGTCAGTGTCGGAGTTGCGTAGTTCTGATTGGCCCAGTCAGGTAACTGTCTCCCGACAAAGACACGTGGCCAGTATCCAAAGGGAAAGTGCATTTACGCCATAGGACACTGGAGTCTAGCTTCCGTGTATATCTTTTCGCGAAAAACAGGTGACTCTAAGGATAATGTTTAGTATGGCGATATTTTGCTGCCTTTGCTTGCCTGGGTGAAAGTAAAAATTTAAAACGGCTAATATTCAGGTGTAATAAAAAAAATACGGGTGTCGCGAAACCACTACAAACCACCTACTTCATGAAAGGCCCGGCATGGGGGCGGTATAATTATCCGGCGTGTAATTCAGATTAAACTTTTTTGGTTGCGAGAGAGACCGCAAGAATGTCCTTAACTCGAGTTATGACATGATATTTGTTTGGTCCTTTTTTTTTTTTTTTTTTGTTGCATGTATTTTAGTATGTTTTCACGTCAGTGGTGGTAAGGATCTACTTCTCAGCTCACGTTGTATTCTTCCACTGCATAGACGTAATGCCATGTTTCCGATTACTTTATTCAAGCATCGATTAAGTGAAACAGTGAGATTCCAGGAACGTGAAATATGCTACTGATGTGCTTAATAGCTTGGTGACAAAAAATTACGCGAATTTTGCACCAAACTACAGGCAACATATTTTTATCAAAATGTAGGCAAAATAATGCATCAATAAGTCAATATTAATAATATTCACATGAAAGCTGGTATACAAAAATTGATTGAAGGTACAAAGAACCCAGCACGAGGAAAACAAGCCGAACTATATCCAATTTACTAAGTTCTTCGATATACTGATTTCTAAGATAACTAAAATCGTAGTTAACACCATTGAATATAAAATATTATTAAAATTGCATGTCGAGTATGTACGTTCTTTTTAACAAGCAACAGTCCAAGAGCAAAAATAACGATGGCCCTTTGAAATTAATAGTTAAAAGGGAGAGAATTTTAAAAGCATTTTTTTCCTTTATAAGAGTAATATCTGCTTTGACGAAGGAAATATAGTTTTCTAGGAATACAGCTTCAAGACGCTGTCCCACTTGTCATTCGTTTTCATACTCTAGCCTTCACTTACAAGTTGCCGTCGAAGTGTGTTCCAAGAGAAAATTGTGTGCGTTTTGTTTCTTTTGTGAAGCTTTGTACAGACTGGCAAATACCAGTTATTTCCCCTTCAGCGAGGTGGAAACCCCACACCCACCCACCCCCCTATCTGTGAACGTCCTAACAAGAGTTCGGCTTCGCGACCTCGTCCCGGCAAGAGAAGGGAGATCGCAGCCCGAATCATGCAAATCGTTTTCCGATCCTCATGAATCAGTAACGTCGTGTTCCTTGGCTTCGAGGCGAGTATCGAAATCTTTACGTCTATTGTAATGCCAGCGCGCCTTTGCTTGCCATCGGATTTCACTCTGGAAGACAGCGCGGGACAATCCTCCGAAAACGAATCAAACACGCTCCGAAGCTTCGCGAAGCGAATAAAAAATTTAAACCTGTATGTTACACGCGCGTGGTACTGATTCCATCACACCTGAGGAATATTTAACGACATTTTTGTCCCGAGACTTTCAGAAACCTTTGAAGACAGCCATGATAGCACCAAAAGCCTAACGACTGTAGCAAAGAACATCAAATCTGCAGATACTACAAACTTACATTTACAAATTACGCCTTCACCTGTGGCTTATCCAGCATTCGAACTTGGAATCACTGGATCGAAGCTGGCATTTTGACCCGAGCCGCAGATCTGTAAATTGGCAACTGTTAATTATAGACAACGAGTGAGTGAAGATATTTGGGCGGCTCTTGAAATCGAGGTCTTGAGAGGCGTTGAGGGCAAAGCGAGGTGATCGTGGAACAGCGCCGGAATGCAAGGGCAGAGGGAAACAGGAGATCCCCGAGAAATCATGCCGACCAGCGGCATCGTCCGGCACAATTCCCACTTGCGAAAATCCGGGAGCGACCCTGCCAGGAATCGAACCCGGGTTGTCTTGGTGGGAAGCTAGCGCTCTAGCCGTCATGGCAACGCGGCTCTTTGAAATGTATTTGTAAACATAACATAAGATCTGGTTTTCTCTTAAATTGCCCTGAATTGTATAGCAGTATCAACGGTTGTTCTGATGTGCAGTTAAATACGCAGTCCACAGCCGTGACTTCTGATGCATTTCGAAAACACACCAGCCAGCGTCTTTCAAAAAAACACTTTATTTTTCTACGTCACAGTATTTCACTATTGTAAGCCGTTCGGTCGTACGCTAAATTCCTGTGTTCCGGTGTTTCAATCACAGCGGACAATATCCTGCGAGCTCGATGATATTGGCACTAACCAACCATGTCATAGAGGTGTAGGAAGTTCCAAGGTCAGATTGGCCACAAGGGAGACCGCGCACTGGCGTGTTGCCTTGTACAGCACCGGTGGTAAATACAACTCGCGTGCAACGTGTACACGACCATGGACAAGGTAACTGAGTGGGTTTATATTCCACTCTAAACTGAATCGCACTTTTTAAATCAGTTAACAGCACGTGACTTATTCAACAGTCCCTTCAGTCTATTTAATTGTCGAATTAGTGAAAAAAAAATCCAGTTTTCCTTCATTTATTGATTCAACGACATTTTCCACTGATTTTCATTCGCTGTTTTTCAGTGATTTGGCTTTTGACTCGTGGTTCAGTTAAACAGCGCGTATCACGTGAAATAACAACGCATAAACAAATTAAACCTATAAAATGTTTTTTCTTAAAACGTGAGTCTCGTTATTTTATGATGCCATTTTACGAGGCAACATGAACATTGTCCTTCCTTCCGTTTTTTCGTCTTTCGTTTGGTTTTCACGTAACCATCACAGCCCTCGGTTTGAAGGTAAACTGTATTAAATGTGGTGAAGTGAGTGTATTCATACACACTATTTGTTTTAACAATCCTTATGTTACCAATAAAACTCATAACGAAAAGAAACGGTATACAGTTCAAAGCCACACATATTCAATAACAATTATAATTAATTTATATTTCCCCCTCGTAACAAACGCTCGCTTGGAAGTCTTGCTTGGTGGAGTACGGTCTGGAAGCGGGATGGCGTGGGTTCCAGTTCTGAACACCACAAATTGTTATTTAATTTTTCTAATTAAATTAAAATTGTTCAATATAAGCAGTGTGTATCGCAAATATGTTTATTTATCGTAATTATACGCTTAAATTCAGTAAAAACAATACTTAATTCACCGCACGAAGTTGGCTGTCACGTATCCAAGCAGTGAAATTGTTTCGCTCAAACAACCAGTGTTTTTCCGCCGATTCAAAATTGAGCCATTTTAACTTATTCCAGTAGTTAAAGTTCACTGTGAATTAGTGATTTTCCACTGATTCGAATTTAGAGCGGACTCGCTTATGTTTGAGACCTTCGTCCACGCGATACTTTGACGTATGGGCAGGGAATGTTTTTTAAATGTGGCTATAATTAGAGTGAGTACGCCGTAGAAACGTATACTTTTAGAAGTCATAACACCAACTGCTTCTTTTCACCGTTTTTGCACTGAAAGATGAAACATTTGCCAGTGTTTGTGTATATAAACACGCCGTTACCAAAATGAGAATATATGCCGAAGACATCACAATCGTGTCAGGTTGCATATCTCCAGTTTTTGAAAGGGGGAGTCTGATTCATCGGATATGCAGTTGCCAACAACATAATCCCCTCGCTTATGTAGCCTCGGGTGTACAGGAATAAAGTGTTAAAAGAGCTCCAAATACTTAAAAAATCTGATGCCATTCTAACTGTGTGACAGTGCTAATTTTGTGACTCATGTTAATTTGATGGGGGTATGTAATCAGCCCGTGATGGAACATAATCAGTCGCGCAACCATGCAATAAATACGAGCCGCTGTCCAATTACAACGCCAAGAGAGGTAAACACGGCAGTGAATGTGAGAACGCTGGGACATGGTATGCAGGCGTACGCACTCGCTACTTCAAAACACACATTATAAAATTACATCGAGAGGTGGAATTTTTATCAAATCTCGCCAGCTAGTCGGCATTAAACCCGCGACCTTCGGACAGCGAAGTGGTGACCTGAGGAGAACCAGCAGAGAACAAACAGGCTTAGTAAGGTTCCGTAATCAATTCCCGGCGTAAAGCAGCTGCTCAACTTCAGTATTGTCTTCCTGATTCTAAGCAGGTTAATTATTGTTATATTATTGTTGCAGGAAGTGCTCAAGCATCGCTGAAACTAGCATATTACAAGAACGGTCTGCTCTTGAATACCACGAGGTTCTCTACTATAGGAACTGCAATTATAGTAGCAGAAATATCCCAAACAACGGAAAAAACAGTTGTGTTGGGATTACTAAATAAACAGTAGCTATGTTGTTCCAACAAACAATATAATTGTTGTCCGCGGTATTGGAAGATTATTGGCACAAAACTTTGCTTTCTCAGTGTGTGCCAGCAGCATACCTCGGTTTTACTGCCAAGATGGCCACGATGTGTTTGAGCATTGTGTTAGAGTTCGGATGTTTGCTATAACGGACTCTTCTTCAGTGACCGCTAAAGAAACACAGAGGAGGGAAATATACGAGAAGAGTCTTGTCCACGGATGTAGTGCGAGAATCCTACTCACTACAGTAGCGGACCGTAGCTCTCTGCCCGTCAGTTAAAGGGGTGTCTACTCCCAGCACATCGCGGGAAACGTGGATTTACCTATGATCATTAATTTTAGTTCAAAAACAAAGCAAACAACGCTGCCACTCTAATCACTGATAGTAAAAAATACGTAAATAGCTTTCTGTACAGCAGAGGAAATAATTTCTTTGAGGCTGTTTTGATTACACTAACTGTAACTTGTTTAATACAAAGTTGTATAGTTGAGAGATTTGGGCGGCCCTTAACATCGAGGTCTTGAGAGACGACGAGGGTGAAATAGGGTGAGAATGTAGCAGCGCCGGAACGCAAGTGGCGGGGGAAAACGGGAGATCCCCGAGAAAACTCTCCAATTAGTGGCATCGTCCGGCACGATTTCCACATGCGAAAATATGGGAGGGACCCAGCCGGGGATTAAACCCGGTTCGCCTTGGCGGGAGGCGAGCAGGCTAACCGCTCAGCCACCGCAGTCCCTTTAATAACAGCTAGTTTTCAAAATAATTTAAATTTATGTCATGTTTGTAATTGGATGACAGCTTATTAGAGCCAATAACAGACGTGGTGCGTGTGTCACAAGTGTGTGCAGGGGGCGTGAAATGGACGACCACAATCAGGATCGATGTTCGAACCCAAATCTTCTGTTTTCCTTATTAGTCATTCATAAAAAAGAACGGTCAATGCCACCCCGCCCCTTTCCAAGGTTGTTAATATTATACGCTTATACAGCAAACGTGCAAGGAAACAATCATCGAACCCCGCGCCACCTGGTATAGGATAAACGTGGCTGATAACTGAGGCAGCAGCCAATGAACAGAAAACTGAGGCTGGAAAATACATAGGACCATAGAGTCTAGTGTACTGGTCGTTCAAAACGTGAAATGTTCCCGTCCGTACCAGTGAGGCGAGCAACGCCAGCCGGGCGTAGCAGAGTTAACAATATTGGGGATGATAATGGAGCCCCTTGTGTCTTAAGGGTTCCGTCTACCGGCATCGTTTTTTTTTTTTCCTTTTTGGCTGAGAAACGCGGGAACTATAAGGGTTGCAATGGCATGCGCTAGAAGAGCGCCATCGCCACTACGTGCAGGACTCTGAACTGACGTGCAGTGTTCTCGTAGTGCTGCGTCTACCTGTGCCACTTTCAATGGCGACCCTATCATTTTATCGAATAAAAGTTAAGTACAGGCTCCCATCGCAGTTTGGCTCGTGTCCTGCTGCTAGTGTGTTTTAAGATACGGCGGTCTGGAAGAGCCGTTCTTAGTTGTATGGGAGGGCTCCAAAATAATATTTACATCATGTGTGGTAAAAGCTCTGCAACGCGCCAGACAGGCGGGGGCCTTAACGACTGAGCAAGCAGTACGCCCACGACTAAACCTCGGTGCACACTGGAAATGTTGCACGACCGTGGTGCACATTCGGCACTGTGTTCGCCTCGCTCTGCAACTCACGTCACGATGCCGTCCCTACCGAATCTCAAACTTCCCATTGTTGAAACCACCCGTGCCACTTTCCCCGAGAAAGTACTCCCTTCCCGGCTACCATTTCTCTCTCTCTTTCTTTCTCTCTTTCTCCCTCAACATCCCTTCTTTTCCCTACCCACTCGTCGACATTTTATTACTCGACTTCCGAAGTGTTTCATTTTCTCTTGATTGATTCCCTTGGGTGAAAGGGTGCGAAGTTTTTGCCCGCCCCTTCTTCCCCGCCTACTCTCTTTCCGTACTTCTGGCCCACCCGGCTTTTATCTACTTTCTTTTCCCCGTTCTTCTTTTATTCTCTCGTCTTCACTTCGTCTTGTGTCTCGCGGTCGCTCTCTCCTCGCCGGGGGGAAGGAGCCCCCGAGTTCTGGAGGGAAGTAAAAAGAAGCGGGATGGGTGGCTGAACAAAGGAGGAGCCGGCAGATCTGAGAGAGCCACGAGCGAAGATCGGTTGAGATGCAGCGGCTGTAAGTGCGGAAATGGTTGTGAAAGGGGGAGGTTCGTGCCGGCTGGAGCAGAACCTAGGGGGGTTCGTGTGCGTAACTTCTGCGGAAAACAGCGGCCCAGAAATTTAACAGACCAAGACCTTCCCAAGGGCTTCTACGTGAACCGAACGCGGTTTGTGCCGGGCTGTGCGAGTGCAGACGACACATCTCACGTTTCGCAGCACGCAGGCACGACGTGGTGCAAGAGATATATGTTTATGTTCCAGAGAACTGAAATTAAGAGAATCTACATGACCACAGACGAGGCAATCTGCGAAAGAGTAGATGACAAACCGGTGCATGTGGAAATACTCAGTTAAGAGAAGAGTGCAATTGTTTGGGGATTAGATGATATGACATGAGCGACCCTTACAAATAATAACATAAAGTTGTGCTACTACAGAGAGACAACTGGCAGCGAGTACGAAGTAAGCGAAATACGATATTGAAGCTACACATGAATATTGAAACAAAGCAACAGCTGCAACAGAGAATAGTAGCCACAACAAATGTATGTCAAATTTTGCATTTCTTTAAAAGCTAACATTCAAAACACTGGCGTAACGGTTATTTGTATCATAAAAATTCTGAGAATAAAACAATTTTACATTGTTATGCGTAAAATTTTTGCTTGAAATTTTTGTTTGGGATTGATAGTTTCTGAGGAAAGAGCAAAACAACATTTTTCGGCTGCCGTAGCACAATTTTTCTTCCGAGGACATTAAATATGTTAATCAGATGATCGTATGCTACCCATGTACTAATTCTCGTGCTTCTAAGAATTTTAAGGTAATTTTCCTAAAATGTGCGATATACTATATAGGTCAATGAAGTTGCTAGTTTTTCTTGTCTCTAAAGCCCCGAGTATAAACGCATTTGACAAAAGAATTTTAATGAACTATCTGAAAACACTACCTAATTCATTGTAAGATGTTGATATAATACGACATTGCCGCAATTCTGCTGAGGTTTGCTAGTGGAGCCCCTCTTATACATAGTAGGTAGTTTCGCCTCTGTATTTTTACGCTTTATCGCAGAAACGCATCGAAACATGCTGAGTTGACGACAACATCCAGAGTAAGCAACGAAATCCCCGCCTCTTTTTTTTTTGCCTTCCTTACTCCAAAATCTGCAAGATTTCCGGAACTGGTCACAAATATCAGCACGAGAAACAAGCGGCCGGCCTTACCAACAAAGATGCGATTTTACCTCAGACCTCCATCCCCTTCCCCTCTCTACACAAAAAAATTGGTTGTCTGTAAAGTCGGTTTACTGACGATAGTTGAATGTGACAACGTCGGTCAGTAGGAGAGAGACGGATGTCGAACGCTGCCGAACGCAAAGGCCGATTGTGCTTCTTTTTCGCTCGTTCCGCGCTCTCGCTTGCACTTCAAGCCTTACATGGAACGCCTCAGAGCGAGGTAACGCCGCATGAGTCATGTTTTTTCGTGCGTGCAGCCGGCTCTATCGAATTATAAGACGTTGTCACGTCAAAAATCTGAAACAGGGAATCTTTTTCTCGAGGCCAAACTTGGAGAACGTCACATACGAAACAACAGGCAATATGGAGAATGACTTGGTTCCTGAAGGTGCGGTAGTTCGTCTGTGAACACGCATCCGCCATGGGAACCCTCCGTCGTCTCCGTCATTCCGGAGGTGACAAACATCCGTCTCTACCACTGTTGAACTTCAGTTGTTAATGCGAATTACCCCCCCCNCCCCCCCCCCTCCACCATACTTCCTTCAATTATACAAAGCCCTATGCACACGGGACAATTTTTCCTGCGAGTTTCGCCAAGATATTCTCTGAGCGCTAAGCTAAGAGCTACGTTTATGGGTTTCCTTGCGGGCTCCTCTGTCTCTTAGTAACGCCGGCAGCAATAACCATTTTTGAAAGCTGGCGAAAATAATAAACAATGAACTCTGTGCGGCGAAGAAAGATTGCCGTAAGTACGCCTCTTTCAGTTCTGGATTATGAAATAAAAATCGTGTAGACGAAATAAACGACTGTGGACAAGAGAATGGTTAAGCCCGAAGGAACGAAAACAGGAGTGTACTGGCAATGCTTTTCGAAGAACCTAACCTCAAAAAATGTATACAAACATGTTTATTCAATACAGCTATTACACTGTTATCTGTTATTTTGTCCACTTTTCCATGTGCATAGCTGAGGAAAATACCGGAGTAACGATCTTGTTACCATGCAAGTAAAGTCACGTGACACGTTTCCTTGCTCTCATCGGCTGAGACCGGAAACTTAGCGAAGAAACACGTAGAGACAATATAACCATTCCAATGACTGAAGAGTTGTGTTGTAGCCAGGAAAACTGCAGGTAGGCGTCGATATGTCCAGTGGGCGAGCACGATATGCAACGAACAAGACTCCGCGCATGCGCTATCGTAAGAAAAACCGTTCCGAGTGCGACGGGCTTTAGTCCCTGCACGGAATGTCGACTCCACACAGGTCTGCACTGTTGAAAAATGTCTCTTCATTTTACAGAACGTGCTGGTCAACATTCATCAAGGGGTGTCCGTGAACGCCTCGTAAAATTACGGACACGTTGCTTTTCCAATAACGGACTTTCCGTAAATTTCACAGACTTTTCCGTTAATTCACGGAACATGTCCGTCAAATTCCTTGTTACTTTTCGGTAGCTACAATTTTTTAAAAAAGAAATGTTGAATAAAAAATCTTTAATTTTTGTTATGTGGGTGTTTTGCTGTGTATAAAAAAGATATTTTAGAAAGTTAAATTATTTTCTACCTGAGCGAGATTTCAAGCCGAATCAAAACGCAATACATGCCACGTTTCTAACCATTCACCTGCATCGTTCACATGTAATTCTGGGGTATAACATTCATATTTATACCACAGTCGCATAAGAAACTTTTTCAGTTTCCATTTAAGTCAGTGCATTTTAAATGTTACTAAACGTTACATACAGCTGGTGCTGCTTTTTGATGTTAGAAAGTAAAGGTGACGAAGAAAGTTTTGTATGGACTCGGCACTGTTCGTTACTGAAACCCGAAGTATAGGTAATTCAGAAACTTTCCGTATTTTGTATTTACGAAGCTCAGCTCCGCTTTTCGTAATAAAAGAATGCGTTTCCGTTTTCGGCACATTTCCGTAAACATTTCCGTGAATACGCGGTAATCTTCAACATTGCAGATGTACAGTACGAGTCTCGGATTACTGTACGTGGGAAGTAACTATGTTGTGGACAGTACACATACAAAAAAAAATCAAACATTCCACATGTACATACAGTACGACCTAGGTTCGGTGGCTCATGTCACTCTGCCCACTAATGGCAGTCGGAACAACATCGTTTCTCAACAGTGCGTGTTAGTTACTAGCGTGGAGTGTGTGTTGCCAGGCCCATTTCACCGTTGGCGTCCAACGCACGTCGAACAACAAGCACTTGACCTTGACCGGCCACTCGTTCTCGAACTTACTTTAAAAAACAGTTACATTTGCTATAGGTTGTTGTAGGTTACTTGCGCACTTTTGAAATCAATCTTCGGAAAATGCCACAGCCACTACCTGCGTATATTTTAACGGGCACCGTGACTGGCCCGTGACTGGCCCGCGACCGGATAAGTTGGTAATAACGGAGAGACAGTAGTTACATTTTTTTTTTACCTTGAGGTAAAAGTGTAAGGAAAGTGTTTTAAATACTTAAGTGGTTAATTTTGCTTACTTTTTTTAGTGTATATTTGTGTAAAAATTTTGTGTAATAATTTCACCGTTTCATTTGACTGACGCATGCATAAAGTGATAAGGCCCGTGGCAACGTTAATTTTACATATGGCGTAAGAATACACAACGCGCATGCAAGTGTATCTTAAGCAGGGCTTTCCAAAGTGCTCCGTTTACCGTGAACAGTCTTTATCGAGAATGTCCCGTTGGATGTGATAAACCGCATGTGTTGGGGCGCCACCGCATTTCAGTAAAGTGGCCAGAGCCCACCTGGATGAGCTGTTTCCGCACAGGTGTGTGGGTCGTGCAGGGTCAATGGCCTGGCCTACGTGTTCCCCTGATCTGTACCCATCTCAAGACCGCCTTTACGTAACACATGCCACGCGCTTGGCAATGCTTCGCCAGCGTGTGGAGCAAGGCTGCTAGCAGATCCGTGGCACACTTGGAGGTGTCTGAGCGTGTCGGGCAGTCTCAGTGTGCACGCGGTGCATTTAGATGCAAGGTGGACATCTCGAACATCTCGTATATAGTCTATTCGCGGTTTCTTCGCACTTTTCGAATCAAACCTTTGAAAAATCACCCTAGTGTGACGTGTTTAGTTATTTCCTAAATATGCCATGCAGGTCTACCACAAGCGTTTTATACCTCTGTTAACATTAAAGTATCTTATTTATCATTAAATTGAAGTTTTGCTGTGCTTTATTTACAAATTATAATTCATTTATAACAAATATAAAGAAAAACGGTGAGAAAACTTGTGCGTTGGTAGCGCCTAGTGAGAAATAGTTCTCATGAAAAACATTTATACAACTGAGCGCGCGCGAATTCGGTGCGTTGTCCTTTGGTGTAATTTCATCAACTCTGATAAGCTTAGTTTGCACGAGGCGGAGGAATATGACGGAAGTAAAACTTTAGCAGGGCTTCAGAAAAGTGTGAAGTAACCGTGAATGGATTATAAGAGTGAATCACTGCTGGTACGCAGACAGGGCTGCAGTTACACGAACACAGGTGTACCAACACGACTATTAACAATTCCAGCAGAACCTTGGAAGGCCTTACCATTGAACCTAGGACACATTTTCGTATGAACTTTTCGTTTTGAGGTGTACTGTGCACGTTCCCGCGAAGGAAAATTTAATTCGAAATTTCGAGCTCTGAAAACTCATTTGTTATGTACTTAACTTGTATTATCGGAAATAATTTCCGAAGAACACTACAATAAACGTTTAGTACTAAGGACTGAAATTGTAGCAGAACAAAATTTATGTCTTAGAAAAATACATTTTATAATTATTATTTGTAAATAGTTTAAAAAGTTTAACTTATTGAAAACTTTTAACTGTAAATGCATATCTATAAAATAAATTTACTAAGGGTTAAAACCTTTAAAATAAATCAACTATAGAAAAAAAATTTGCAACCATACAGAGAAGAAATATCGCATGAAGGAATTTTTTAAGAAAAATATTTGGAACAATGTGGTTAAATGTCGTATTACTACTACGAGAAACCTAAACATAAAACACAAGAGTAATAAATAAATGAGAGCAAATTGCCATTATTTAATTGTGAACATATTAATTGAGAGCTGTTTCAACGTATAACCCAAAGTGGTAACAATTTTCTTTTTTTTTTTCCCCCAGAAATGAGTTGTTTTTGAGTTGCTTCGACTTGTCCTGGACGCAACCAACTACACTTCGGCTCTTCTTACGTCCATTTCATGTTTAATTTATGAGCAGACTGCTTCCGCCCACAAACTGACCACAAAGCGAGAAATGGCATGCAGTCTTTTTCCTTTCCCCTTTTTCCGTCAACAAGTCTGGTCACGTGACGCGAGGGGGAAAGCGCAGAATTCTGGTATTGGAAAGACCGG
>NQII01001972.1:0-15330 GCA_002778355.1 Clitarchus hookeri | reverse complement strand
GGGGGAATTCGCTCGTTCGTTTCCGCCCATGTTCGCGTCGTTATGGGCTTCGTTAGCACCCTCTCTTTCAACTGCTCCCCTTTCCTGCCCCTTATCATCGCAGTCGTGTACGAAATACAGTTTTGTAGTACACAGAGGTTTTGGCACAGAGTAGACATATACACAGAGGTGAGATAGACTGGCGATTACTGCTCTGAGCAGACTGCAGCTCCTGCCAGAAATAAACAACGTCCACTGGAGTGGTGTCAGTCTTGGCGACAGATACCTGCGACACGCCCACCATGCCCACCTGCGACACGCCCACCATGCCCACCTGCGAGCAGGGGAACCTCTGCGGGAGCTGTGGCAGGACATAATGCACTCTCACACCTGTGCCCCGAGGAGCGAGTGAAGAGATTTGGGCGACTTAGCATCGAGGTCTTGAAAACCGGTGAGGGTGAAGCGAGGCGAGTATGGAGCAGCGCCGGAGTGAAAGGGCAGGCGAGGAAACGGGAGTATCCCCGGAAAACCCCGCCGACCAGCGACGTCGTCCGGCACGAATCCCACGTGCGAAAATCCGGAGGCGAGCAGTCTAGCTACTCAGCCACCGCGGCCCCGACAGAGGTGAACAGCCGCTTGCACAGCAAACTCCAGCCGCGCACACCAGCAAAGTGGGTTTCACTTGCCGGCTACATGTCGCCAGCCGGTAGCCCAGCCAATGGGGGATCTGTTTCAGTATGCAATAGCCAATCGTACGCAAGGCCCGCTCCAAAGAATCTCGTGCAACCAATCAGAGCATGGGTACGCCCACATCAAAGAGACTTACAACGTCATTTCGTCTCTGCGAATTTCTCTACTATGTGCCTGTGGGAGGGGCCGCGGTGGTGCAGTGGTCAGACTACTTGCCTCCCACATAGGCTAACCTGGTTCGATTCCCGTCGGGTTCGCACCCGGATTTTCACATGCGGGAATCGTGCCGGACGGTGTCGCTGGTCGGCGGATTTTCTCGGAGATCTCCCGTTTCCCCTTCACTTGAATATCGGCGTTGCTCCATACCAGTGTTGCCAGGTAAGCTGGTGCTTGCTCACTGCTGTACATTCTCAGTGCACGCAGAAGGAGCCAGTAGCCACAGTGCAGTCTAGGGAAGCTGAGTGTATTCCGACCACTCACAAGCGAGCAGCAAGGGAGCTAGTCGCCACAGCGCAGTCTAGGGAACCTGAGTGCATTCTGACCACTCACAAGCGAGCAGCACGGGAGCCATTACACGCGTCCTGTGGCGTTAGCTTGCCGAGCTACGTTGTACTGGTGGAAGTGCGAACTAGCAAGCAACAGGGTACAGCACACAGCTAACGCCAGCTTCCCTTGCAACAGTCATACTCACCTCGCTCTCAAGACCTCGTTGTTAACAATATCCACACTACACTCCAATGTGCCTGTTGGCTGGACATTCGCTTGACGATAGGGTCACCAGGCGATGGTTGGCGAACGACGTCATGACGTCTTCCCGGCGTGTGCAGCTCGAGTTTGTTGTGTGTGGTCCGGTTTCGCCTCTTTATTCTCCAGTACTCCGCGGTTTGGGTCAAAATGCTGCGTTAAGCCGCGAGAAAATCGCTCTACGAACGGACGACGCGTATCTCCACCCAAGCGAGATTCCACAAAGGAAGACGCGACATGGTTGAATGCAGCTAGAATAGTCCCGGCCTTTATGTCTGAACGGCCAGGGTATGCGACCAGGATAGCGCCGTTAGGCCTTAAATTTGCTTAGTTTAAAATTAGTTCTACCTGAAACTGCAGTAAGAAAGTATAGCCTATTCGCAGTTTCTTCACACTTTTTAAATCAAACCTTTGAAAAGTTACCCCGTGTATGAAGTGTTTGGTTGTTTTTCTAAATATGTCGTGTATCACAAGAGTTTAATACTGCTATTTACATGTCAGTACATTATTTTTGGTTAATTTAAACTTTTATTTATATTATACCTATAATAAGGGCCAGGGAATTTTCGCGTAAAAATCGGAGCACACAGTAGACTTCAATACTATATACACACCTCAGCTGTTGTTATACCTCCATTGGCTGCTGGTGCCGTGTCCGTCTTTGACCAAGCCACTCAGGACTAAGTAACTCCGACACTGAACCTTCGTGATTCGTGCGCAAACGGTTAACACGGACCAGAACATTTTTTAGCCAATCAAAGAAGCTGGACGACCCTACAGTGCTTTGGACTGTACCTTGTCTCGAAATCTTTTCACGAAATATCACTGCCCCTGCCTATAATTGATATGAATAAAAGACTGAAATAAAATAGGTTATTTTGGAATTGCCTAGTAAGAAATTGTTCTAATGCAATATATTATTAAATTTATTGCTCACGATTACTGTGCGTTGTGTCACTTTGGTGTAATTTTCTAGACTTAGTTAAGCTTTGTTTGCGTGAGGCGGAGGAATATACTGAAAGTATAACTTTCGCAGGCCTTCAGAAAAGTTGGAAGTAAGGGAGAATGAATCGTAGTTCGTGTTAGCCCTCGGGGACGGAGCATATTTACTGGCGCTGAGGACAGGATTGAAGTGAGCTGCCTATATTCTCCACTACAGCCATATCAGTTGTGCTCGTGTCTGTATTTCCCCTTGTCATCGTCCTATTGGTCCATGCTACGAAGGGCACGCTGCAACGTTTATTATTGGCTGGCCGTCAGCCAATGGAGTCGCGCCTCGACTGCGTACCAACAGAACTGGCGCCAACACTATTTTTTCAACATTTCAGAAAAACATGCTGCCAATACATCCAATAAAGCGCACTTTTATTTCCCACTACATATGGTACGGCGTTCTACTGATAGTACTTGCAAAGTTCCAAATAAAGCATCTGTTTGTTGCAACGCCCCTAAAGTTATATATTTGTGCGTGACGAACTTCACATCGCCTGAATGTTACTTGGTTTAAAAGCCACTTGTCTCTAAATGCAAAACGGCGTTAAAGTCATTTTCCCTTTCATTTTCAAGCCAAAATATATCCAGGCCAAATATGTGAAACCGTGCAAAAACCACCGGTGTATTTGCTCATTCCCGATGATGAATATTTCGAGACTATAGAAATTTTGCGAATCGGTTAGACCTCGGGCAAGATTTCAGAAATGCGTATGAATTTGTGTTAAGACTTCTGGCAGGATTACATTTCACTGAACACACCACGCGGTGCGTTAAGTCAATAAGTCAAACCGTTGAGTCAGAGTGTCCGCGATGGTGCACATGTTGCACGTGCATGATATTTATGACTGGCGCTGTACACAGCACATCAGTGCCCAGTTCTCCTTGCGGCTAATAAGATTTGTGGCATTTCCTTCGCCTCTTTGATGTGATTGGTTAATGGCAATATCATGGAGCACGCAGAACGTTGTTCACTGGATGCAAGACAAGTACAGCGTACACCAAAAAATACGCAAAAGCAGCATTTTAATTCGGAAATTAACGTGATCGAACGTTTCAACCTCCATTAGTAAAGGTATGAACGAATTAAAACGAAATTGCACATTGTTTTGTATTGCAAATAAGAAAAAGTTATGTTAACAATGTGGTTATATCCGCTTATATTGCAGTTTACCTCACAAGATCTAACTAATTTGGACAATTTCATTTGCAATAGACATCGAGATTTACAAAAGGTGCCAAAACGAATTTAAAAAAAAATTTGTACTCGTTTCCCCNCCCCCCCTTTAGAATCGTCTTTGTCCTGTACTTTGCTAGTGCAAGAAAGTTTCATACAAATTAATAACTCTCTTTCCTGTTTAGGCATTAATGAAGGTACATACCTTATAAGCCGTGTAGAATATTTTCCTTCAACAGGGCGGTCTCACTTGATTGCCTGCACACACAGCAACAGCGCCATTCAAAGTAACACATTTTTAAGCGAATAAGCGATTGTGACTCGAGTATTAAAAAAAAATTTAAATCTAACATACCGGTAATTATTTCACGAATTTCCATCGTCCCCGGTAACTCTAAAAACCATACCATTTCGCGTAATAACATGCACCACTCTATAGATTCTAAACTCCTCGACACAATCCAACAAAGGTCACTTGTTCATTGGCTGCTGCCATGCTAAGAACTCGTGCTGGTTTTCATGTTACACTCGGGTATGCGGAATGAAGCCACCAGAGTCATCAACGTTCGCTACTGGTTTATCGGTTGAGAGTCTTGGAGGGCGTGTCGGATGACTGCAGATCCTACAACGTCCTGAAACTGGATTCCACTTGCGTGTGGGCTTACTTGGTGCCCAGTTACAACGCGGAATGATAGCGTGCCATGAATAACGTTTGGTGTGTCGCAATATTAAGGCCGGGCTTCGAAATTCTTCGTTTCCGTGTCATAATTAGGTTAGTAGTATGTTATTACTGACAATGTACGATTATATAAAAATTACATTTTACGAGTTGTTTATTATTTTTTGCGCGTAATTTTAATAGCGTGCTATCTGCTTGTTGTAAAAAATCAGGGAACATATTTAAATTTTATCAATAATTTTCTGCCTTTTGCAAGCAGGAAATAACACACAGTGAAAATTAGAAACAAAAGCATTAAACAACTAGTAAATTGTAAATTTTTTGTAATCAAAAGTTTCCGATAATACCTCTGAAACGGAAATTATGTCTCGAATACGACGAATTTCTGTATAATAGCTGAAGCGGATCCTTAAACATTCTTATCTGGGCAGGACATAGACAAATATCGCACAATAATACTTGCATTCTCACCTCAGACTGTATAGAGTTATGTGTGCTTGTCACCAAACATTTTTTGGTATGTACAAATAATGAAAACTGACTCACCTACCAAAAAGAGATAATTCACATTGAAATAAGATACCATGAATTACGTCAAGGTATATTTAAAAACACTCTATACTTTTTTTTTCACATAAAAAAAATTCTTTAATGCAAGAAAGTTTTTGTAAATATTTGATTTGCAGCAGTCGACTATTCTTTGTTAAAGTAAAGTGCGCTGAGCATATCTTAAAATGAATTAAAGACACGACTCTTTCGGTCCCTTGTTAAATTTCATGTAAATGTTTTCGTTTATTTTACTCGTGTATCTCAAAAACACTAAGATTGTAATTTTCACATGCCATAATGCAAAAACCGTAGGATTTAAATTTTTTTTATTCTAGGAAAAAGGTACTTACAAGTAATGCGAACAAGTTGGATGGTATCTCGTACAAATATAAAACGATGAAGATCTTTGCTGAAGAGCCACCCTTGTGACCAGTTAGTTGTGTATTTTGCGGGTAAACCAGGGATCTTAGAAGAATGTGTGTCGATTCCAAGGCGCAGCGGAATTGCTGACTGGTGACTTAGCTACGAAGGCGTCGAGAGTCGGACTCTGTAGCGGCTTGTACGCAAGCATGCCATACGGCGGGAATACATGCAGTCTGTGAATGCATCTGTAATGTATGAAGTCTCTAGGGGGGAGGGGAGGGCAGCCTGACGAATAGAACTGAGACTCTGATTCACCTGTAGGCAGTGTGGAGGAGGGAAGACTTACCCCTTTTAACATACTGTATATTATCCCAGGTATACTGTGTCACATGGCATGTTGCAGAACAGGGGACGTCATGGTCGGTACTGTAAAAGTCCAGAAGCCAGCACCAATACGGGCCTCTACTTTCTCTGGGCAATGCCAGTGGTTGCTGCTGAGACACCAGCTATTTTACAATTGGTTAGTTCTTCTGCCGTAGATGTATTGAACTTTCCCCATAGATTCCAATGTGCCACTTGTTATAAGAAAATCCATAAGTACTTTTCTCACCAAAAAATTTACTCTTCTGCAACAACTCAAACAAACGTTAATGTGTACGTTCACCGGTTAACCCGTTCTGCCACCTTGTTCGCGATCACGGACCTGGTGCACGTGAATCATATTTATGACCTGTGCTGTACACATCAAGGCATCAGTGGTGTTATAGTGTTTAATTGTAGTAGCGTTTTGCTATAATTACGTCCAGTTTTGTGAGATATTTTAGAGATAGATTTATTATAGATTAATCAATATGGCGAATAAATAGTTTTATTAGACATACAGTGTTTAGGTGCCCCGGTGGCTGAGCGGTTAGACTGCTCGCCTCCCACCAAGGTGAACCTGGTTAAATCCCCGGCTGGGTCACCCCGGAATTTCGCAAGTGGGAATCGTGCCGGACGATGCCGCTGGTCTGCGGGTTTTCTCGGGGATCTTCCGTTTCCTAACCCTTGCACTCCGGTGCTGCTCCATTCTCACCTCATTTCACCATCATAGGCTTTCAAGACCTCGTTGTTAAGAGACGCCCAAATCTCTCAATTAAACATTTGACATATTAAAAAAAAAAGACATTAATCTATCACGGGCTTGGTTTCAACGACGGATTATTTGTAGGTAACAAATATTTTACATCATGTTTCTAGCTTCATCCGTGGTTAAGGTACTGTATAGAGTCAACGCCTCTTAACACGCTAGGTAAACCACTGGTCCGCGGCAAGACAAAGCATAATCTCCACCTAGGCGGTGGTCTGTCTGACTGGAATGCCACGCTAAGCCATTCCGGCATACAGCAGTCCCCCCCCCCTTCCCTTCATGAAGATCTTCCTTAACGGCGTTAAGGCTTAGCTGAACCTACGGCGCGATCAAACTTCGGAATATCTGTTGCCCCTGGGGCTTTACCCCCAAGTCCCGTGCGGGGAAACTACTCGAAAGAGATTGCGAAGCGGTTACGAGGGCTCTTGATTCCAAACCGACTGTACCACCCCTGGTTCAGGCTGGCACAAAGTCTCAACGTCATTACTACGGCAGAGTCATTCGTTGCTTGGAAAACTGGTCACAATGCCGTTAACCGGTATCATACGCACTGGCATGCCAGACGCTATGGGGGTGTACTCAGAAACACGTTAGTCCAGAACCAATATCGTGGTTGGATGATATTAACTCGCACGCTTCTTATGTGCCTTACAGCGAATCACAGACGTGCGGTACCGGAGTAACCTATTTCTGATTGGCCAGTCAAGTAAGGAAATGTGTTCTCACAAGACACGCCGCCAATAAGCAAACTAATACTGGTGGGAGGAACCTAGCATGGTTAGGTGGGCCTAGCAATCCTCCTCTAGCCTGGCAAACTGCAGCAACTCGTCGTGACCTCTCTTTGACAAGTGCACGAAACACCTGTCGCCCAGACACAACTGCCTTGCGGGATCAGATCACGTCATTGCCATGCAACACGGCGTGATAGGTTATTGTTTGAAGGATAAGTACGATATTATGTTTAGGTCTTAAGGCTCCCGCCTACCTAGAGCTTTTTTCCAGCTTTTAATACCGAGAAGCACGGGAGCGATAAGTGCGACACTGCCACGCGCATCAAGTGCCCCGTCTCCTCTAAGCGCAAGGCTCTCAACTCGAGTGCAGTGCCCTCGTGGTTCTGCGTGTACCAATGAAACTTTCAACTGTGACCCTATTATTTTATTGGTGGATTGATGCAGGGCCCTTTAGTAGTTTTGAATGGATCTAACGCTTATATTTCAAAGTACAGCGCTTTAAGTAAGCCGTTTTTCTTAAGCAGTTTAGGAGTACTCTGAAATTATGTTTGTAATGTGCGTGACCTCTTGAAAGCACCCAACAACCCTCGTCTGAAGTGTGTGTTCTTTTTGTCGATCAGCAAATTGGACGCACGTCTAATAGTTCCGTAGACAAATGAGTATTTGAAACATTCTGCAGCGCAGTGCAGGTGCCACGTGGGCGCAAGTATTAGGAGCCAGCAACTTCTCTCTTCGCTGGAGCTTTGTGAATGTTCAGTTGGATTAAGTCGGGATCTCTGCTTGAAAATAAACATTTCACTGTATAGTTACAAATAAAATAACCGACACGATTAAGCAAGTTACTGATTGGTTCGTTAGGCATCGGCCATCAATTGCAAGTAAGTGTTTCAGCTAGTACATTGTTTCTCTTTTATAAAGAGTGTAATAAAAGAGCACACAATTAAAACTTTTCACAAGTTGTTGAAAGCGTCGCGTCGATTAACTTCCTAACCAGAAGCGAGTGAGTAGCTTGGGAGGAACTAAATAACGGAATAAAAGGAGTGAAGGAGAATCGTTTTTTGAAAAAGCTCGCTTTCCCCTTCGCTTTTCTCTGCTCACTATTAAAAACATTAAGCGAATTCTTTACATTCAAACGACTACAATGAAACTGCTCGAATCTCGGACTGAACATCTACTAATTTTAGTTGGCAGCATTTGCTAACGAGTGTAAGTTACGCTGACTGCTTGGAATATTCTCGCAAATAACTACGAAACTGTTATTTTCAAAGTCTTCGCCGCATCGAGAGAAGTACAGACAAACGCATCAACACAAACAACACTTCAAACTTCCAAGACAATAAAATATAAACATATACTGCATTAATACACAGAAAAACGCACAGTGTTCTTTCAACAAAAAAATTACTCTTGATTCATTTCTTTGAACAAAGTACCTACGTATATATAATGTTAACCATTTACGAAGAGTTATATCACTAAAATGTAAAAATACTGTTGAAGAGTTAATGTTAATGAAGTCTCTAAGTAACGTTGCCGCAACAAAAAACTGTATTACGCTAAAAAATTACAGGAAAAACAAAATATGTAGTGTCGCTGTGACACGAAGGAGTTGTCCAACTAACACAAGTTCACACTGGCTTGGCGTTGTAAACCGGGGGACGGATAGTTGTTTGTGCACAGTGGTGACTAGGGTCACCTGTTTTAGGCGAAGATATTCCACAACTGGTTGTACTCCAAGACACTTTTGTTCATATACATATTCGTGGTTGAATGATTTTAAACGTCATTTTCCTCGAGTGTCTGTCCGCTAAATACGGACGTTCAATAACGGTGTACTTTATTACGATTGGCCCAGTCAAATGGGAACACGTCTTCTCAGGTAGAAACGCGGCCAATAACCAGAGGAAGTTGTGGTCATGGACATAAATATTTCCCCGAAAAACACCTGTCCCTAAGTGTAAGATACTCGTATGTTTGTTATACGCGGGTTCCTGGACGATCGCGTTTGGTGCGTGCTTCTGCCGAAGTTGGCTACACTGTCTTATTTCCTCGCGTCGCACGGCAAATGAGCCGTGACCTAGACCACTGGAGCGGAGGGTAGTTTTGTGTCAGCTGCCGTGTGTCGAGAGGGGGGATTTGTCGGTTAGTTGTCTCTGGCGTGACATGTCGAGGTGCTGACAGCGGAGGAGAGGCAGTTTGATTGGGCTGTGCGCGTTGGCAAACCTGTAGAGAGAGCGGTTACAGCTGACACCTGCTTGCGCCGGTCGGCCGAGAATGTGTTCTATGCAGTTTCCCGCTGTGTGCAGTCTAGGTTTTCTATATTGCCCGCGAGCTAAATGTCCGTCGTAATGTTAAGCTGGCCATACAATAGGAACATTAAGCATTAAATTATGGGTCAAGATGTGTGCAGAAGAAACTAAAGTGTTTTATTATTATGCATTGGTTTCCAGTGGAACTTAGCAGGAGGTTGTGTGCATTGTTGGGATTCCTTAGGCGTCAAAAGAAATAATTATATTTTATATCTTGTGAAACTCATGAGGTGATATCCGCCTGGTAGTAAACCAGCCCAGCTGATAAGCTACGTCGCGAGGCAACGCAACTGCCTTGTCACCTGAGATACTTGTGGTCAGCTGCTCCGCATCTCCAGGTAATCGTCTTATCAAACATTTGTATAATTACCTTTGCGCGAAATACCTGTCGGCATGTTGGAAAATGTAACTATAAATAATCTGCACTGTTCGTTTTATTATTATGCCGTACTGCGTATACGTAGGAATGTATCTACATATTGTAGACTCCTTTATTAAGGGTGCAAGTCGAATGTTCAGAAATATGTGCGCATCTAATGAACTGCATGTAAGTAGATGTAGTATGGGGACTTAATACATCAGGACCTGGGACCTTAGCGTCGGAACTGTTCGTGCTTTGTCATTATGGTCGGCCGGTGGCCATCTTGTATCCAGGTGACCTTGACCGTGACTTTGGTCCCTTGAAAATCCAAAAAAATATATAATGTTTTATAAAAAAAACGTATTACAAGTAAGGACTCGGCCAAGAAACCATCCCGGCATTCACCTGGAGTAATTTTTAAAATAGAAATTCTGGCCGAACGAGTAGAGTATCGAAACCGGGTCCCCTTGAACATGGGTCTTCCCTGGTGTTAACTTGTGCGTGCAGATATGTGTTTACTATCCTAGGAATGAAAGTTGGCTTGTGTGAGAAATAAAACAAGTTATTGTAGCGACAAGTGCGCTAGGACTAAGTCCACTTCAACACCTGGTGCAGCGCGGCTGGCCGTGTGCGCGAGCTCAGATTACGACTGCACGTGCCTCTCGTTTACTTCTGTAATAGAACTCGTATCCACTTCTTTAAGTACGCTTTTTTTCTTAGTAGTTTTTTAATTCTTCTGGCAGTCTCTCCTGCAAGTGGGATATTTCGGGCTCTGTGTGTGTGTGTGTGTGTGTGTGTGGTTGACGTATGTACAAGTGGAGAATGATCGTCCCCCCCTTTTTTTTTTCTCTTGGTTTCACAGAATCACAAAGTATCTTAGGTTTTGTCGGAATTAATAAAAAAAATATCCGCATTTAATTTTTTCTGTACGAAAAAAAAACATAGGCAGAGTTTGAGCCAGAATTTATTTAGAAAAAAAATTGTACATAGAATTAATTTTCTACACTCGAAAGGGATTGACATTACTCTAAAATTGCATGGTCTCCGTAATGCACTGGCTGCAAAATAATCTAATTTTTTTTCGCACTTTTGTAGTCTTTCCTCGTGTGCCTCGACGAGGTTGAAGGGCGGTGAATGAGAGCTTTATTTATGCACGTGTATTTGCTGGAATTCGTATTGTGGTATAAATCTGCAAGGTGGACTAGATTCTCGGGAATAAAACTATGTTATAGTTCGCTAAATTCATGAAGAGTGAATACTATTGACACGTGCTGTATTAGAGGCCGCACACACGTACAGACACATGTTCGCATGTCACTTTTCATTCGGCTGAAGTCACGTAGAAGTGTGGTGTGACTCTGAGGGGGAGGGTGGGGGTGTTTCACTGCGGATCAGATATATCTCTAAATGGAGCGAATGTATGAAAATACATACATTTGTTCGCCGAATGCAACTGTTTTCTATGATTTTGTACTTGTCCTTTACGCTAACGTATCATCACGGTATATAAGTTTTTCCCTGCATAACTTACTATATGTGCATTATTTATGCGTATAAAGAGTTGTATATGCTGAAAATGGGTGCTAGAAAAATCGCCGCACGTGGAGTAACCATATGGGTAATTTTTTCTCGTTGCCTAAATTTCCCAGTGTACTAATTTTAAAATTGAAAGGAAATGTTTTTTAATGATGAGCGTCTATGCCTGGAGAAAACGGGAGATCCCCGAGAAAACCCGCCGACCAACGACATCGTCCGGCACGATTCGCATTTGCGAGAATCCGGAGTGAACCGGCCGGGGGATTGAACCCGGTATCGTGGCTTATCCCTTTCAGATCAACTTTAATCTAGGTTTTCAGGTGTTGCAAACAAAAATAATTATGATGCGTGCTGTACCTAAGTCGACACAACACTTGTTTCTTTCTCACAGTCAACGAGTTGTAGGCCGTATGTTTGGCAACAGTAATATGAACCAATTATGACCAAGACCTGCGAGACCGTTAGCGAATAATTTACCCACAGGTAAGCTCATTGGTCAGTGAGCTTCGCAGTGTACAGTACTGACCATAAATTATCTACACGTGCGTAATGTACACAGTTGTGCACACTGAGTGTGAACGGGTTAAGACTCGCCTTAATAGTTTCGGATTCATAGTAATTACTGATAATGTACGACTATAGAAAATTTACATTTTACTATTTGTTTAATATTTTTGTGCGTAATTTTAATTCTTTGTCATCTGCTTGTTGTAAAAAGTCTATAATATGTTTATATCTTCATCAATAAATTGTTGCCTTTTTGCAAGCAGGAAATAATAACACACAGTGAAAATTAGTTACAAACTTATTAAACAACTAGTAAATTGTAAATTCTCTGTTATCAAACATTTTACAATAACACCTCTAAAAGAGAAATTATGACACGAGAACGACGAATTTCTGTAAAAGTGGTATAAAGCCGACCCTTCAGTAGTCGCAATATAGAAGGTTCCCACGCATTCCGAGTCTCGCTGAGAGAGGCTTAGGGCTTTGACCAGAACATTCTTTCAAAGATAACTTCGAAAATTCAATCCGCCTAAGATCAGGGGCGCCTTGCTTTTGTGAATCGCCGCCCGCTTCTCACATTACANTAACTTCGAAAATTCAATCCGCCTAAGATCAGGGGCGCCTTGCTTTTGTGAATCGCCGCCCGCTTCTCACATTACACTCGCCTGACATTCCTTCGCTCTCGCGAGCAGGACGGAGCAAGGGGAAGCGACGAAGAGCAGCAACACGTGGACGGAACAAAGTATTTGCTTGCGGCAAATACACTTTGCAGTGGTTCCCATTTAACCAGAACTTCGCCCTAACGAATTAATCCCAAATTTTATCCCGTTAGTGTGAACGAATAACGATAAAGCGAGAATTGTTAAGCAATTTTTCCCATACATCCAAGGTAGCATTCCCACATTTGCTGAGGACCGAGTGACATGCATGAAACATGTTCTATCGTTGTACAGCAGCGACGCTGAACACTCCTATATTCGCAGCCTTATATGTGTTATCACTTCCATGCTATAGTGCATTCACGGTTACTTCACACTTTTTAAATCAAACCTTTGAAAAATCACCCCATGTATGACTTGTTCAATTTTTTCCTAAATGTGTTATTTATCACAAACGTTTTATACCTCTGTTAACATAAAAGTATTTCATTTTTTATTAAATTAAAGTTTTATATGTATTTTATTTATAAATNACACTCCTATATTCGCAGCCTTATATGTGTTATCACTTCCATGCTATAGTGCATTCACGGTTACTTCACACTTTTTTAATCAAACCTTTGAAAAATCACCCCATGTATGACTTGTTCAATTTTTTCCTAAATGTGTTATTTATCACAAACATTTTATACCTCTGTTAACATAAAAGTATTTCATTTTTTATTAAATTAAAGTTTTATATGTATTTTATTTATAAATTATAATATTTCTTTTGTAATAAAAACTAATAAAAAAATGATAAAACATATGTGTTGGTAGCACCTAGTAAGAAATAGTTCTAAAGTAAAATATTATTACGATTGAGTGCTTACGAATTAGGTGCGTCGTCCTTTGGTGTAATTTTCTAGACTAGGTTAAGCTTAGTTTCAATGCGGCGGAGGAATATCCTGGAAATACAACTTTAGCAAGTATTCAGAAAAGTGTGAAGTAACCGTGAATGGATTATATTTACAGGTTAACGCCTTTAACACGGTGCCCCTATGCTATATGCACAGTCATTTTCTTACAGTCACTAAGTTTTAAATTCTCATACATTCATATGAAGGCTGTTCACGGTAAAGGAGCACTTTTGAATTCAACCTTTGAAAATATGGCTGCCGCTATCTGCATACATTCTAACGGGCACACTGACTTCCATCCACCCAGAAAAGTAAGTAACTAGACAAAGAAAGTAGTTCCATTTCTCAACGTTGAATCAAAAGTATTAGCTTAACATTCGTTAATACTGAAATTATTTGTTTTAATTACGGAATTTTTTGTAATGTGTGTAAGTGTAAGAATCAGCATACTTGTAAAATATTTTTTACTCTAATCATTTTACAGTTTCACTTGACTGGCGCATGAACAAAGTGACGAGGCCCATGACAACGTTGATTTTACATATGGCGGATGAATACACAGTGTGCATACCAGTACCCATATCTTAAGCAGGGCTTTCAAAAGTCCTCAGTTTACTTTTCTGGTGAGCAAGGAGCATATGGTGAGAAATTTATCCCGCAGAATATATCACAGGACTGAAAAAACACCGCCCGACCATTTAAGTACGTAATGAGCTTGATAAAGTGATGAATACACTCTCGCTGTTGTTATAGGTGGACGTGAATAAGGGCAATGCCCCTGAACATAGCAGGAAATTAATAGAGGTAGCGAAATTTCGCGAAAAGACTTCAGGACAAGTTATATTTCAAAACACTGCAGGGTCGTTTATGTATCTTGATTGGCTGAATTTCTTTTTGGCACGTGTTAACTGTCGGCACGCGAATCACGTAGGAGCCGTGCCGATGTTGTCGAGTTCTGAGTGGCCAGGTCGAATACGAAAACTGCTTCTCGAACAGACAGCAACCAATGGCAATAGACTAACTGCTGTTGGGTGCTTATAGTATTGTAGTCTACCGTGCACTCATTTTTTTCTCTCGCGAAAAATCACTAGCTCTAGCAACTAACAACTGTTTATCGGTACACCTGATGAGTTCTCTGTGGACGCGTGAACAATAAAAATGGCGAAGCCGAAAAACAACGACCGATGGCGTGTTCATCCACTCACAGAGACATATAGATAGTTTGCATCTAGCTTGTTTGAAGCGATACTTTCTTTCTATAATCTTTTCGCGGTTTCTTCATGCTTTTTGAAACAAGCGTTTGAATAATAACCCCATGTATGATGTAATACGTGACATACTTAGGAAAACAACCAAACACAAGCATTTTACGCGTCTATTAACATTTAAGTACCTTATTTTTGGTTGAATTCATTTTTTAATTACTATTAAATATAAACTGTAATATTTCATTTATAATTAATATTTAATAAAAACAGGGAGAAAGCATGTATGCTGGTCTTGCCTAGTAAGAAAGTTTTCATGNTATAACTAATATTTAATAAAAACAGGGAGAAAGCATGTATGCTGGTCTTGCCTAGTAAGAAAGTTTTCATGATTGCACTGAGTGCGCACGAATGTAGTGCGTCGTCTCCTCTGGTGTTATTTTCTAGATTAAGTTAAGCTTTGTTTGCACGAGGCGGAAGAATATCCTACAAGTAGAACTTTAGCAGGGCTTCGGAAAAGTTGTACGTAGCCGTGAATGGACTGCAGAATAATTTTTTACAGTGTTTGTTGGCAGCAACAAGTCGCAGGAAAACAAAGTGTTTTTTAAAGTGTACAGGTAAGATGTGATCTCTAGTCTTACCTAGCGATGTTACCTCGGTACTCTACCGGGGTCTCGAGTGCTTTCCTCCTTTTTTACTTTTTTTTTTATTTCTATGCAACTTGACGACAGAGTTTCTCCAGACAGCGGCAGGAATCACTAGTGCGCTCAGCACTCGAGTATATTCCGTCTCGCCGAGGGGTACTTCAGCGTGTTCCGGGGCG
>NQII01001971.1:451907-505312 GCA_002778355.1 Clitarchus hookeri | reverse complement strand
GGGGGGGGGGATAATGAGCCGTTCGCGTTGCTTAGACTCGACTGCAGGTTGCACCACACGAAGTGAGACAGTGCATGTCAGTGCCACCCTATTATTTCAAATGCTAGTTTGTGCAAGCCACTTATAAATCTGATACCGATTGGGAATACAGTTGATAAAACTGAAAACCAATGTCTCAGAATTGTTGGAGGCAGACACTGTATTTCTGAGAAAAACACCATTATTTAACAAGTGATATTCTGCCACCGTAGTGATTAGTAAGTTCCCTATAGTTTTCAGTGAAATCATTTTCACAGTTTGTACTGATGTGAATATATTTTCAGGCTTCGGAGTTTTTTTAAGTGGGAAAATGCACTGTTCAAAAATTTCTTTCATTTTACGGAAAAGTTCTGGTAAAAATGTATCCGGAGGTGTCCGTAAACACTCCGTAAAATTACGGAAACATTGATTTCCAAAAACGGACATTCCGTAAATTTTACAAAACTTTCCGTGAATTCATGGAACCTCGCCGTTAATTTCCTAGTTGGTTTTTTTGTATTTCTAGTTTAAAAAAATAATAGATTATGAAAAAGTCTTTAATTTTCATTGTGGGTGTTATACTGTGTATAAAAAAGTTATTTAAGAAAGTTAAAGCGTTAAGTTTGTGGTATAACTTTGCTATTTCAAAACAGTCGCAGAATAAAGTTTTTTGGTTTCTTTTAAAATTAGTGTATTTTTAAAGGCACTGGCACAATAGGCGGTTGGTGTTGATGGTTGATGTTGGTAGCAGTTGAAGTACAGGGCGATATATGGGAGATGGCACAATAGGCGGTTGGTGTTGATGGTTGATGTTGGTAGCAGTTGAAGTACAGGGCGATATATGGGAGACGGTACAATAGGTGGTTGGTGTTGATGGTTGATGTTGGTAGCAGTTGAAGTACAGGGCGATATATGGGAGACGGCACAATAGGCGGTTGGTGTTGATGGTTGATGTTGGTAGCAGTTGAAGTACAGGGCGATATATGGGAGACGGTACAATAGGTGGTTGGTGTTGATGGTTGATGTTGGTAGCAGTTGAAGTACAGGGCGATATATGGGAGACGGCACAATAGGCGGTTGGTGTTGATGGTTGATGTTGGTAGCAGTTGAAGTACAGGGCGATATATGGGAGACGGTACAATAGGTGGTTGGTGTTGATGGTTGATGTTGGTAGCAGTTGAAGTACAGGGCGATATATGGGAGACGGCACAATAGGCGGTTGGTGTTGATGGTTGATGTTGGTAGCAGTTGAAGTACAGGGCGATATATGGGAGACGGTACAATAGGTGGTTGGTGTTGATGGTTGATGTTGGTAGCAGTTGAAGTACAGGGCGATATATGGGAGACGGCACAATAGGCGGTTGGTGTTGATGGTTGATGTTGGTAGCAGTTGAAGTACAGGGCGATATATGGGAGACGGTACAATAGGTGGTTGGTGTTGATGGTTGATGTTGGTAGCAGTTGAAGTACAGGGCGATATATGGGAGACGGTACAATAGGTGGTTGGTGTTGATGGTTGATGTTGGTAGCAGTTGAAGTACAGGGCGATATATGGGAGACGGCACAATAGGCGGTTGGTGTTGATGGTTGATGTTGGTAGCAGTTGAAGTACAGGGCGATATATGGGAGACGGTACAATAGGTGGTTGGTGTTGATGGTTGATGTTGGTAGCAGTTGAAGTACAGGGCGATATATGGGAGACGGCACAATAGGTGGTTGGTGTTGATGGTTGATGTTGGTAGCAGTTGAAGTACAGGGCGATATATGGGAGATGGTACAATAGGTGGTTGGTGTTGATGGTTGGTGTTGGTAGCAGTTGAAGAACAGGGCGATATATGTGAGATGGCACAATAGGCGGTTGGTGTTGATGGTTGATGTTGGTAGCAGTTGAAGTACAGGGCGATATATGGAAGATGGCACAATAGGCGGTTAGTTTTGATGGTTGGTGTTGGTAANCAGTTGAAGTACAGGGCGATATATGGAAGATGGCACAATAGGCGGTTAGTTTTGATGGTTGGTGTTGGTAACAGTTGAAGTACAGGGCGATATCTGTGAGATGGCACAATGGTGTTTGGTGGTTGGAGTTGATGGTTATTGGTTGTTCCTAAAATTATTTCAACTTGTGGTTGGTGTTGATGGTGTTGTTGGTTGTTGGTTTTGTAGCGAGTTGTAATATACTGAACTTTTACCACCAACAGACCAATCAGAGAGTGTTCGCTAGTTTCTGAACGAGTGACAGTGGAAAAGCTTTTAAATGGTGGTAAATAATCGTGAAAATAAAAATATCTATCTCGAGCTAATAATATATGTTGTTAATAAGTAAGCAGCAATATTTATTATTAAAACTCTCATGTGCAAAACATAGAAGTTGAAGTAAACCATACAAATTTATTTTATTTGCAGGCTTTTGTGGAGCAATTGCATGATTACAGACAAATTTGAGTTTTTAGCTGTGTGAAAATTATGTTTTTATACGATGCCGTGCACTTAATTTTTAGCATTAAAAAAAAGAATATTTTTAAAATTGTTTATTTAAGCGTACTTTATTTAAAAAGTTAGGATCTTGGCAATTAAAATTTCGTTCACTTAGTTATAAAAAGTCAGTTTCCAGGAATAGCCAATTACAACAATTGGTTCGCCTTTCTTAAGAGTTTACTGCTACCTGTTGGCACAACCGCGAAACAATTTACGCCAACGCCAACACTGACTATTGTGCCATGGAACTTATCGAACACAAACCGATAACCACCAACGCCAACAACCATCACCACCAACTGCCTATTGTGCTGGGGCCCTAAGTGTTGCTAAATGTTACCGACTTCTAATGCTACGTATTAATGATTGAAAGAATAGGTTTTAGTGGCGTGGATAGTCTAACTGCCACTGAAACGATAATTTTCTGGTTTCAGTGGCGAAGAAAGCTTCGTGTATACGCGGGCGTTGTTCGTCCCCGAAACGCGAAGCTTTGGGAAATATAGATACTTTCCGTATTTTGTATTTACGGACTTAAATTCGTTTTTCACCATTATGGATTGCGTTTTCGTATATTTACTGTACATTTCCGTAAATATACGGAGATTTTTAATAGTGTGTGTCATGCGTTTCCGATGGTTTTGGCATGTCCATCATAAGTTTTTGAAGAGAAGGAGCACTGAGTCAGGTACAGATAAATTGTTGAACTAGTTGTGGAGTGCAGAAATGTGAAAGAGGTTAAAACTGTTAAGTCCTTAGCTGGTCTTAGGTCATTCAACTCTTTTGATCACCGATCACGTCTAGATAAGCTGTGCGCTATAGGAATCATAGTAGCTGTAAACAATTAAATAAAATCATATTTGACAAACATAAGGCAGCTCGTCAAAGCAAAATAACTGTACTGATAACGGTACATGTGGGAGTACAGCGAGGAAGGGTTGGTACCATTACTTTGTTTTTCTAATATACGTTAATGATTTAAATCTGTAACTTCCCCTTGCCCCTGTATCTTTTATCAGAAAATGCTATTTTTTTAATTTGATACAACGAAAAAATTAACTTACGAGCACCTTGGATACACTTAACCTCTGATTTTATTGAAATAAGCAAATAGTACACTTTAATAAAAAAAGTTATATTTTTCTCTTCTCAACAAAAATATCAGTAGCCAGAATTTTTTATAAACAATACCAAACTTAGGAATCCTCTTGCTTGGTACAGTGACTGAGATTACGTTACCAAGGAATGAACATGCAACATGTTTTTTGAAAAAATTTAACAGTGTGGGGAACTGGGGCACATTGATGCGGTTTTTTTCTAAGAATTTTTTTGATACCCAGAAAACAGGAATTTCAAGTTATTTTTCCATGTGATGTCAGCAAAACTAGTTTAGTGTGTTATTAACAGGCAACATCGTTGTTTTATGTAGTATTTCTGCATGTAATTAAAAAAAACTAAAAAAAGTAATTTGTATCAATGTGCCCCATCCCCGGGGTAGATTGATGCACCTCATGGGGCACTTTGATACGTTTGGAAAAAGTGTGAAAAACATAACAGCTACTGCATATTTTCCATAGAAAATGAGTTATCAAACCATTTTATATTTATTTAAAGAAATTCAAATTACCACAATTTATTTGTAAGGAATGTTAAAGCGATCAAAACCAAAATTAAATGTATAACGACCTGATGTTCTTGCTGTTCCTTGTCCGGCTGTTGGCTGCGGCAACTGTGTCATATCTGGCACTTCAACCCCACCATTATCTTCTTTCTCAGGAAAAATGAAAAACTTACCAGGTTTTCTGTTTATAAACCGGACGAGATGGTCCCCATCATCAGTTTTTCCTTTAACTTGGCCTACAAAGTGGAAAACCGATCTCTTTTTTGCAAACTGCACTATAACAAAGTCATCATCAACAATATTTCTTCTATTGTATCATCTTCCAAAGTATCTGCTTCTTCACCTAGCAGGTCACTTAGATTCAAATCATCTGATGTAGAGTCACACAACTGTCCTAAGGATGTTCCAGATTCATCTGATGAATATAATTCTTCCACATTCTTTCTCTTCGTCTGTCGCTTCAACGGTTTGGTGTTTTGTATCCCCAGCATCATTTTTGCGTTTTTCAGTTCTTTGTCTCTATTCCTTTGCTGTGCTGCAGCTTGCTTCTCTTCTTTAACTTTTCTCATGTCGAAAAGCCTTTTCTTCTCTGGAGAATCAGTATAAATTCGAGATTTACCAGGCTGCCGTCCTTTTCTTTTGTTAGTTCTACTACCACTAGCTGTTGGGTAAGGTCGTACGTCTTCAGGAGTTACAGGCTTGTTTGAACAAGTAGTTGGCCGTGGAGTCTGGGTAGCATCAGCACTTTGTGGAACATTGCTATCTTGTGACTGAGAGACAGTTGAGTGAGTTTCTGAGTCTGTCTGAGGGGGTGTGACAACAACTGTATCATAGTGCGAATGAGGTATCGAAACTGTGCTGGGAGAAAAATCAGAGTCAGAAAATACCAATCTGTTGAAGGGCACTATGCCTGTCCTCTCAAAACCAGACACAATATTTTTCGGAGTGAATTATTCTAAGTTTGCAAGTTTAGCCAGCTTTGGAATGTCATAAATTGATAGGTGTTTCCCCGGATTATTCAGGTGCCAATCGTTGAAAGCAATTTTCAGTTTGGATTTAAAGGGACGAAACACTGCTACGTCCAATGGTTGCAGTTTATGGGAGGTGTGTGGGGGGAATGACAAATAAACTATTCCATTTGCAAGAAAGTAGTCAATGGCTTCAATAGAAACGTGTGACTCATGATTATCACATAGCAACAGGATTCGGTTTTGTATTGACGAATTTGTATGTTGTTTCATGTGCCTCAGAACTATTAAGAACAAATCTGCAGTCATCCACCCACTCCTGAACGCCAAACCCAAACTTCCCTCTGGAGCTCCTGCAATGAACCCTGGGAAAAATGAATACTGGAGGATATTGATTTTCAGTAGCAGAAATGAAGGCACCAAAGGTAACAAGTTACCCCCTTTCTGCTGAAACCACCTGCCCTACTTGCCTTTGGTGTTTTGAGGCTAGAACCTTTATAGTGTAAAGGGCAGTGGTAATCCCAGTTTCATCAAAATTGAATATTCTGTGTCGAGCGAAATTGTATATTTTCATGACACACTCATAATTATTGAAAAACTCCTCCTCAGCTTCCCTGCGGAAACCTACACACCGCATAATGCTTGTTTTTTCTGGTTTCCTCAAACTTAAATTTGCATTCCTACTTCGAAAACCGTACATCCAATCTTCCCCTGCTATTTCATTACCATTCCAACTTCCAGGATATTTGCAGCGTAGTTTTTCAGCAAATCCATATGTCAAGCGCCTCATCTGCTTCAGCATTAGACCGTGATGCAACTCATTGCATTTAACAAAGTATTAATTTAATAATTTTTCTTGTTTGGCGGTAAATACCTTTTGAGAGTAATACTTACAACCGTGAATCCCCGACTCTTTCTTCACCATTTCTTGCTTTCATTTTCTCTAGGCGATGCTGCAGAGTAGCGGGTTTGATGTTGAACATGAGTGCAGCTTTCCGGATTGACAGGTTTCCCTCTAAAGCAACTTTCATAGCTTTCGATACGTCATCCTCGTTGATATCAGCTCTCTCAGTCTTTTTTTTTATAAGAGCGAACCATAGTGGAAACCCTGGAACAACAAAAAATAAAAATCACTGTTTGCAAAAATACTATTAAATTTTAAAGTATACAATAATGGAGCTAATTCACTTCAATAAAAACTAATATTAGTAATTGTTGGTGGGAAATGGTTGGATTAAGGAGTGTACGGTAAAAATAATAATAAAAGGTAATGAAAAAAATAAATAAATAAGGATACAGGTTGTTTGCAGCTATCATGGGGCACATTGATACGCATAAAACTGCTCCAACATAGGCTGTATTAATGTGCCCCAAGCAGCCATTTAGAATAATATGAATTTTGGATAATCTCATATCCAACACTTCATAATTTACCTAACAAAAAATAATGAGGAACTTATAAAGAGTAGCTTTACTTACCAGGGAGGGTATTCTTTCCTGTTGAAAATACTGGAACAGCTGTATAATACCATTGCAATTGTACAACTCAAATTTACTTTTGACCTACAAAAACACTAAATAACCCGTCTCATTTCATCAAGCTACTGAACCACGCCAAGACGTTCTGTAGGTAGTTGTGTACACTAGCGCCATCTTTTGGAGCTGTTGTGAAACTTCCTGTAATGACCTTGTGAGCAGTAGAGGGTGTGTATCAAGGTGCCCCATGCATCAATGTGCCCCAGTTACCCCTACTTGCTATATGATGATATATTAATGCATAGCCACGGAACAGTGCCTCTGTACTGCTTATTTTACCTGCGTTTATTCACATATTGACTACGGGAGAAACTTTTAAGGTTAAAGAAAGTCAAATATACAGTCAGTTTTTATTGTTCTGAGAAAATCTCATAACAACTGTGTCGTTCTTAAGGACGCTGTAAAATATATAAATGTGCCAAAAGTATTTATTTTCATTTATATAAAAAATTTTTATATATTCAAAATAAATAGTAAGTATTGTAGCAATACTGATATTCACGAACATTATTCACTACCAAAACCCAAATTCCATATTAAAAATCTTATAAATAAATAAATAATGCTGGCATATGATTTTTAAATAAATTAAAATTTTAGAGTTTTGCAAATAAATCTATTAAAAATAATTTTTTTTTACAATTTTGAAGTATACAACGTGCAAATATTCGTTATTTTATTTACAATCAAACAAAAATAGATTCCATAATACACTGAAGAGGCAAAAAAACTGGTACACCTACCAAATATCGTNAAGATGTGATGTTTTACCAGATTCCCGATATTCACGGTACACTCGTGAAATGGTCGTACGCGAACATCCAAATGTTATCGCTACCTCGGAGATGCTATGTCCGATATCTCGTGCGCCGACTATAACACCATGTTCAAACTCACTTAAATCTTGATAACCGGCCATTGTAGCAGCAGTAATCGATCTAGCTGCCGAGCGCATCGCGTTACTCTGGTTGGTTCCATACCTCTGTTATTTGCATACGCACGCCTATACCAGTTTTTTTTTGGTCGTCGGTGTATATTCATAGCTACATGTAAAAGTCATATTTTATGGGGTTTGTATAACACAAATAAAACAACGCATTCCCAGAAAACGAAATAAGAGTAATCGTCTTAATTTTTGTTTTAGGTGTGTCCCTACTGAAGGGAAAATATTTATAAAAATTCACTCAAAACTACAGGTAAGTTACATATGAAATTGTTTTCAAATACAGAATAAAATAAGTAAATTAAACAGCTGTATTTGTTTGATTTCTGTAGGTATGTGACTTCATTTGACAAAGGCCGAGACTTTTCAGTCCTTTATCCATTCGTGCCACTGCTGCTGACGTTTTGAGTGGATATATTTCATTTATAGCTTGGTTATACGTCACACGGTCAAAATATTTCTTTCTGAGTGTTACTGGCTAAAGAGTTGTCAAGAGCGTACCAGAATAACTGTCCCCAATAAAAATAATAAACTAGAAAATACGTTCTTGAAGTCTAACCAACTACTGAATTAATTTTCGAAATGCATGGACCTCTAATAATCGCTCATGACGTTATTTTTTTAAACAAATTATTTCGTATCTGCAAATTAGTTATTACGTTTTGTGTAACCCATAAACAATAAACTGAGATATTAATATATGATTATAGAAAACTATTATATATATTTGCATAGTTGAAACTATGTACATTACACGAAGTGGCTGCAAGTTCAGCAGCGGCCGGAACAAATATAAACAAATAAATATGTTCCCTGTGTACTTGCTTAACGTCCCTACCTCATGTCGTTCGGTCTAAAGTGTGGCGGATCACATACTGAACTAACCTAATCGCACGTCTATATAAGACAGTATCATTCATAACGTACTCGGTGTTCGTACCCAGAAGCTCTTGCGGGAAAACTGCTTTAAGCAATGTGCCACGCACAAATAAAAATAATTTCATAATTTGTATCTTTCACATATAAAGTCGTCTAGCGTAAATCCTCCGGAAGCCATAGACATAACCGCTGAATAATGCACTTGAAAAGAATTTAACAGCAAGTTATGTAAAATAATTTGTATCCTAGCACCATATGAAAACTTGTGAATACTAAAATTGGCTTTTATTAGTTTATCCGTTTTGCAGGTATTCGATTAAGAATTGGCGAAATACGGGCGCAGTTGTGTTTCCAACAATGCCCCAGCAGGCCTACCACACAACCGACGTATCAATATTCATTAACAGATACGTGAAAATGATAAACAATAAATATGTCAGAATAATACACAACGGATAGAAGAAACCAAGAAGAGCTTTCGATACACTGTCAGTTAACCGTGAAAGAGATTTCTTGCTCACATAACACTTAGTTTTAGAGTAGGTTAGAAAAAAAATATTCCAAAGGTGGTAGGCCTTTTTCTGCTTGCAGTGTTAATTTTCTTCAATGCCCCAGAAATTGGTGCTTCTTTTATTTTACGATGTTTCTTAGTGTGGTATTGTTGTTCGAGTTACGCAAAAATAAGTTATAATTAGCCTTTCATCATCCTTGAGTAGAATTTTGCTGTGACACTGATTTTATCAATAAACAGTCTTATCCGACTTGCTGTGAACTGGAAAGCCAAGTTTTCTTAAGTTCAAAACGAAGCGACCCGAACTTGGAGTCGTGTTGCATAATATCTCTGTGATTTCGTCAAGTGAGGTTCTTCATTTTATAATAATAGAGCACATATTTTTTTTTTTATTCATGTAATCCTTCAGATACGATCGGGAAATTTAAAACAAAAAGTTTTAGTCGTAAATAAACATATAGTGGTTCGTCACTAATAGCACGCTTCTGGGAAGCACGAGTTACGTTCCCATTTTATTGAAACATCCTAGCTTTCATGCCATAGAGTGAAGAGATTTGGGCGGCTCTTAACATCGAGGTATTGAGAGCCGGTGAGGATGAAGCGAGGTGAATATGGAGCAGAGCCGGAATGCAGCAATGATCGGGGAAGCGGGAGATCCCCGAGGAAACCCGCCGACCAACGACATGGCTCGGCACAATTCCCACATGCGAAAATCCAGGAGCGACCACGTCTGGAATCGAACCTGGTTCGTCAATATGGGAGTTAAATAGGATTTAGGAGAATTCTCAATAGCTCAGTAACCCGATAAAATATCGTTATGCTTTTTGCTTTGAAAGGTTAGTCTTATATATACTACTTAAAAACGCATTTTAGGAATACTTTACATTCAAGTTCTTAAGAAGGTGAAAATGATTCGAATATATTTTCGACTGTATGTTGCCTACATGAGGCTTAAATCGTTTTTATGCCTTTGATCTTCAAATTAACCTGTTTTGAATAACACTTATCGAAAAAATAATGAATAGAAATGAAACCAGTCTCTTACTAAGAAAAAGTTTCACTTCCTTTACAATCGCAGAAATAAGTTGTCTTAACAGAGCAGTGTCAATAATTAAGTAGCCTATTTTCGTAGACTGTCAGTCAGTAGAATACATCGCGCTGTGCTTTTCATTGTGGGGTTCTATATACGTATTGTTAAGATCAAAGTGGGAAGTAATGGGATACACTCAGCAGGGGACTCGTTATCTCTTCTCCCGATAGGATTACTGTCTGCGAGCGAATGATTCCCTGCTTATGGTTTCTGTGACTTAGCTGGTAGGCCAGGCAGACTGACACACTGTGTTCTGCGTACAATGCCCAGTTACGACGTTCTGTTTTGCTAGACTTCATTCATATGCGTGGGCTCGCAGCACCATTAAGTGCTAAAATATATTTTTATGAAAATGTACATTGCATATTTCATTTGAAGGAGCTTAGATATTTGTATTTTTTGTTCAAAATACATATACAAACACAAATCCGTGCATGCTTCCTTATTGAAAATTTTTTTCTGATATGAAAGCATTAATTTAGAAAAAGGACTCGTGCAATATGAGTTTTACATTCTCTGGTTATGTATAAAATACGTATAAGTGGCAGAACGTCTTGATTTTACTTATTTTAGTAAAGACAAAATCACTAGATTACCAATTATTTGATGACGTCATGAGTCACCTGGAAGTCGGTTCCCAGCCATTATTGGTTCGGCTTTCTCTAGATGTGAGCTAGCGTGGTCATAAGAACCACAAAAATTACTGACTCAGGAGAATGAATGAAAATAAAAGTTAAAACGAATTCGTCTGCAAAAAGATTTAGTTTACAAACATTTACATGCACAGTATATTCTTTTAAACGTTTTTTTAATTACAAAACTAATTATGGTTTGTAGTCATTGTCTAGTCCGTATTTTTATCGTAATGAAACATACGTTTTGATTAAACCGATTACTACCGGCATTGCGGATATATAAGTTATGTGGCGATTAGTATCAGTCAAATATTTAGTGCTACTTACTAACTGCTAAGGTATTTTATATTAAAATTGTTGATAATATTTTATAGTTATAGATGTTGTACTTCATTATGGAAAGGTACCTTAATATTTGAATAGTCTTGCACATGGGCTCCATAAATCTGTGGAAAGACTATACACAAACCATCTTTAGGATGTGAATTGAGGATGTCTTCTTCCGCGTTAATAACGCCTTCTGCCGATAGCAGCCTACGTACTAAAATAACCTTAAACAGAAAGCGTCGTGTGGATGTTTTATTGTGCATTATTTTCACATGACTCTTATATTAACAGCATGATTATGGAAATCAGTCTCAATGGCAACGAATGCAATGATTTGCGGACGATTGTGAAGAAAATGTTAGTAACTTACTTCAACATTGACAGCGTGCAATGGTAGGAAATCTCATAATCTCATACATGTGGCAAATAGATTTATTTAAAGTTCTCGAAATAATCACAGTTAATCACAATCCATCCATAATTAACTCGAATTTAGACTCTTTACTTTAAATCCATTAAAATAAATGAGTTATTACAAACTCTACTGTTCAAATGCCGCCAAGTCAAATCTTGCCATGCATATCTATACTTAATTACATCCATAACAGTGGTTAGAAAGCCTCCTAAATTATAAACGAATGTTAATTCGGAATACAATAGTGTGTTGGTAAAAATTAAACCGAATATTAAATAATATTTAATTATATATTGCCTTCACGAGTAAGAAATATTCTGGAGCATCAAGTATTTGTACTCAATGCTACTGTATCGAAGCCCAGCAAATTATGTCTTTCACAGTCCTTTTATATAACTGTATGATTTATAACCGGAAATATATACCAGGAATTGCCTTATTCGTCAGCCATTACATGCTAAATAACTAACTACATTTTCAGTATGTAGTTGAAAAGTTCAATTAAATAAATTTGACAGTAATCCTTAATTACTTTTCTTTATTAACAAACGGATTAACATTGTCAGTTTATGTCATATTATGTCACAGCAGATTAAACTGCCTAATCTCTCCTTGTTTATAACTAAACATTTTTTAAGACGAGTTGAAAAGGCGCAGGGAATACATGCCTTAACCGTACGCTCCCCCCCCCCCTCCACAGAAATCAGTTGAAATTGTAATAAATTTTTTATATTGAACAATTTTATTTATTGTTATTTTATAATTTGCAACAAACACTGAGTAATAGTCCTTATCGCTACGAGTCTTACTGTGCTCTGATATGTTATCTGTCATCTAACCAAACTCGTTAATGGCCATTTTGAGGCTGAGGGATTAGTGGGAGAGCAGGTAGCCGCCCCCTCCCTCTTCTTAGAATAATGTTATCGTAGAGATTTAACTGCGCGTCTACGACACCTGCAGATAAACTGGCGCCATAACTACTTTCGAAGCTGCTGTTACCTAGAGGCAGATAACTGAACTACTTGCAGCTAGATCTGGACATTTGTCGGTATCGATGCCTGCTCCTAACTAGCATTCCACTTAAGTGTCTCCCCCTGTAGAGAACTGCGAAGGCAGAGGCAATAAACCCGCGTAGTCCAACACCCCAACACATGTAGGCGGCAGGCCTTTGAGGATTTTCAGCCTGAAAGTGTGGGGAAATCCCCACGCAGTCGGCTCGCGTCCTGGTAATGGCCTCTTGCTAAGTGGCGCGTGCCCTTAACACATCTGAGTGTATTAAAGACTTCCACCAACGGTGGTGAAAGGGCCCGCCGGACTCCAGGCATCTGGGTCCACCTGGCAAGGATATGAGCGCTTGTCTTGGGTGGGAATCCCCGGCCACGCCACTTTTACGAGCTCGACCCCTTGTTCCTGTCACGAAGGCTCCACCTAGAACATGTTAACGAGGTCAGTGCCACTAGCCCAGGAATCTAAGATCATTTGAGACCGAAACCTCGAAAAATTTTTCCCGAAGCTGAATTTTGGCACACTTGTAGAGTCGAATACGCTTAATAACATATACAAAAACTTTACCGCTCAAAACCGTGTGCGTCACATTGAAAACGTGCAACAAAGTCATAAGTTACAAGTTTGTGCACAGTTCCGTAAAACTGNTCATAAGTTACAAGTTTGTGCACAGTTCCGTAAAACTGCTGCTGTTAGGCGTAATTCTTACCGTACAGTTTAAACATACAGTTCAAAATATTCTAGGAACAATTTTCTACATACGTGTGTAAAGAAGTATCTTGAAATGTTATGTTAACCGTACACTGTAAAACAATAAAGTGAGAGAATGTATTATTTTATGACAGTTATGGAAATTAGTTAACGATTTTCAGCGAAATAAAAAACCCTACGTGGAAAATATCTCCAATATATTTTGTTGCTTATTCTTCCAAATTAAGATAGGTATACTTGTGATGGGGCTGGTGTATTCCGTTGGATCACGAGAGCTGTCCGAGCGTAGCAGTGTATCGTCTCGGCTCGGCGGCCTGGTCGGGCGGGTGCGGTAGGGTGCACTGTAAATAAGTTTTTAACTGAAACTGACAAATTCTTGTATAATTACACAATTTTGTTGATTTACAAAGTTATTATTTTGTAAATGTACAGAGCTTGTTAATTTGCAAGAGTAACATTTGTGTAAACAAAGAAAAAGTTTGTATTATTACAAAGATATTGTAAACAGCCGCGCGTTACTTATCACTTCTGTGAATTTCACATATTCCGGGAATAGCCTACCTGCCTCGAGGAGGGTTGCATTTTTTAAAAGTATAACATTTTGCAGAATTTTATTACAGCATATTTAAGCGGCAAATTATATTATGACTAATATAAAAAAGTTTATAGACTTTATTTTNGCAGAATTTTATTACAGCATATTTAAGCGGCAAATTATATTATGACTAATATAAAAAAGTTTATAGACTTTATTTTAGTAGTTGTTTCAAGTATTTTAAAACTCGTCGTTTAAAGAGTATGGTCAGCTGATTCGGAGCTTAAATTTTAGGTGATGGATTAAAATAAAACCAAATAGCTAAAATTATTTTATCTCAACTATCATGATTGCACAAAAAAATAGGAACATATTGAAATGATGAAAAGTCTCGAGAATGATTTTATTTTATATGTATAATCACAATAACACCTTTCGTAAGCGGAGCTAAAATATTTTTTACATGAAAACCAATTTTTGTAAGTTTACAAAAAAAAAATCTTGTAAACCTGTTGTATTGTACACTTACAAGAGCACCAGCTGTACTGGTGTACTAAATTATGATATTCAGTAANGCAGAATTTTATTACAGCATATTTAAGCGGCAAATTATATTATGACTAATATAAAAAAGTTTATAGACTTTATTTTCGTAGTTGTTTCAAGTATTTTAAAACTCGTCGTTTAAAGAGTATGGACAGCTGATTCGGAGCTTAAATTTTAGGTGATGGATTAAAATAAAACCAAATAGCTTAAATTATTTTATCTCAACTATCATGATTGCACAAAAAAATAGGAACATATTGAAATGATGAAAAGTCTCGAGAATGATTTTATTTTATATGTATAATCACAATAACACCTTTCGTAAGCGGAGCTAAAATATTTTTTACATGAAAACAAATTTTTTAAATTTACAAAAAAAAATTCTTGTAAACCTGTTGTATTGTACACTTACAAGAGCACCAGCTGTACTGGTGTACTAAATTATGATATTCAGTAAACTGATGATACCATCTCAGAANAACTGCTGATACCATCTCAGAATTTCAAGTTAAAGATGTGTACTAAAAGCTGATGAGTCATCAAATCCGAGAATCCGTTTATGGCGAGGGCTACTACTGTCCTTGGAAGACAAGGAAAACTCGATTTTGACTGGTTTAAAAAGAATATGTTCCTCCAAGGTACGGGTTAGCAACATTAATTTTGTAACATTACAGGCCAAGTTTTATAAATGTATGTGATTTTAGCTGCGATAATACAAATATGTATGTTTCTTTGAAATATTTTAAGAAATGTTCAGAATTATTTCTTAATACATATTTCGTATTTGATAATGTTCCTCTAGACAGCTAAATATAAAAAGTGTGTTGCAAAATACTAGTAAATTCACATGGTTTCGCATGGCTTCCTTTGGATAAAATACAATAAGTGACAAAAAAAATGCAACAGATTGCAGGGATAAAGAAAATTACAACTCTCAGAAAATTTCAACACCTGTCGGCAGCACTAATTTCCTCCTGTTTATACAAAGTTACCTCTTTGTTTCTCGCGGGACCAACATATTCCTTGTAGTTAAGTATCAAACTAACTACAGTTCTCATTATCAGAACAGTGCATTCAGTTTGCATTTGACAATGCTGATGCTAACATTCGTACTCTTGACGGTCATGGGATATTTCACAGTTTGGGAGGTAGGCCTATCAAGATTTCTACTCCAGCCTCCAGTCAACTATGTGCTCCCATCCAACGGCTTCCTCTTCCGAAATCCGCCTGTGACCTTACACCGAAAAGACACTTCAGTGTTTTGTGGTATAAAAAAGCCAGTTCTCGTGGACTTGAAAATGTTCAGATCAGAGAAATAACACACCTTGTCGAAACTCGCAGTATAATACATAGTGAGCCAGGTCAATGGATGTTCTGTGCCTTTATGGAACATGGGCAAGCATTCCCTCGACCCCTTCGCGGAACGGTTACATGAATATGCCACGAGTGGACTTGCGCATTGCGTTGATAGCAAAATTGACGTTCTTCCATTCATAATTTGAATCCTGCAAACCCAAGTGCAATTCACGCAACTCCGTGCTATGCTGCTGAAGAAGCGAGACAGCAGAGTCAGTTTGGCGTCCTTCTAACATTTGATCAACCTCTTTACATTAAGGCAATTTAAATTGTTGCGTGTGATATATCTGAAAAGCTAGCCAATGTTACTTGGAGGCTTATAACTTTTGATGTCTTTCATGGTATCAGTGGGACACACAATGGCAGGCAGTGATTTGCTAAAACTGTGGCCTCAAGTATTTGCAGCAACATCTGACACATCTATGCTCTCGGGACATGCATATACAAAAGCCCTTTGTGCCCATTTCCTCTACAAAACCTCTCTTGATTATTTACTCTTATATGAAGCATGTGATATGATCGAAAGTGATTTGAAGGATAGCATAATGCAAGTGTTCACAGGATTCTCTGAAGGTAAAATGTAACCATTAGATGTTTACGAATCCTGCGTTGTCCAACAACTGAAGGAAATTGTAAATTAAAAACTAGCCTGTGTATCCACCAGTAGTCGCAGTGCAGTTCTCTCGTGTCAATATTTCGAGCAAGTATGTCTCACACGGGAGTTTATCCGCGCAGAGAGGTCAGCTGATTGGGATCTGCATCTAAGTACTATAGCAAGTAGGGATTTGCATCTAAGTACTATAGCAAATAGGGATCTTCATCTAAGTACTATAGCAAGTAGGGATCTGCATCTAAGTACTATAGCAAGTAGGGATCTGCATCTAAGTACTATAGCAAGTAGGGATCTGCATCTAAGTACTATAGCAAGTACGGATCTGCATCTAAGTACTATAGCAAGTAGGGATCTGCATCTAAGTACTATAGCAAGTATGTTGCCCTACTTCAANCGGATCTGCATCTAAGTACTATAGCAAGTAGGGATCTGCATCTAAGTACTATAGCAAGTATGTTGCCCTACTTCAATTCAGCTGGACACTTAAATTATGCCAAATCAGCTCATTTGTATCTGCAACAAATGAAAGATTTGGCTTACAAACTGCCACGGGAGATGTTCACCTCAAACGTTGTGACAAAGTAATGACTCTTAATGACAGCACATCAAAACAAGTCAGGATTTCAAAAAAATTATCTTTAAATACCAACTTGTTATTTTTGTGCATGTGTCGTAGAGATATATCCATGTCTGACATTCGAGATTACTTCCAATTTGAGNTACCAACTTGTTATTTTTGTGCATGTGTCGTAGAGATATATCCATGTCTGACATTCGAGATTACTTCCAATTTGAGATAGGTGAAACGCCTCCAGCCCTTTTGGATGCAGAAGGTTTCATGCGAATGAACAAGAATTTAGATCTCACACCGAAATTTGGTCCTTGTAAAAGAATGACGAATCCAGATTCTCACTTATCGACAGACAATCGAGTCGTTTCAGATTGTGGATACTTACTGCATGCTGTTAACTGGCCTCAACAAGACCAGCATAAAACTTTTGGAGATGTCTTCAGACTATATGTATACTGGTTATGTTTGCTAGGCAGAAGAATCAAATCATNTACCAACTTGTTATTTTTGTGCATGTGTCGTAGAGATATATCCATGTCTGACATTCGAGATTACTTCCAATTTGAGCTAGGTGAAAAGCCTCCAGCCCTTTTGGATGCAGAAGGTTTCATGCGAATGAACAAGAATTTAGATCTCACACCGAAATTTGGTCCTTGTAAAAGAATGACGAATTCAGATTCTCACTTATCGACAGACAATCGAGTCGTTTCAGATTGTGGATACTTACTGCATGCTGTTAACTGGCCTCAACAAGACTAGCATAAAACTTTTGGAGATGTCTTCAGACTATATGTATACTGGTTATGTTTGCTAGGCAGAAGAATCAAATCATNCAGCATAAAACTTTTGGAGATGTCTTCAGACTATATGTATACTGGTTATGTTTGCTAGGCAGAAGAATCAAATCATAATGTGTTTGCACAAGAAGTGTTGAGTGTGTTATATACTATTTTAATAGATACCTAAGAAACTCACAATTTAGGCACTTAACATTATATTTTATTTTTCTTTGCAGTTCAATTTTATTTTTCTATGAAGACATATTTTTTTCTTGTATGAAGTTGTATGCTATTTTTCTATGAAGTTGTATTTTATTTTTAAATGAAGTTGTATTAATACAAGACTNTCTTGTATGAAGTTGTATTATATTTTTCTATGAAGTTGTATTTTATTTTTAAATGAAGTTGTATTAATACAAGACTGTTCAGTGTTTATAAATGGTAATTTTTTCGTAATGTTTACAAATGTTTACCTTTTATGATCAAGGTTTCATTTAATNGTTCAGTGTTTATAAATGGTAATTTTTTCGTAATGTTTACAAATGTTTACCTTTTATGATCAAGGTTTCATTTAATTCTATTAAAATTTACCACAAAACAAAGATCAACCACGTGGCGATTTTAAACTAAAAATTATTTCCAACCATTTTTTTTTTGTAATGTAAATGAAAATTCAATTGGGTTTTTGAGATTACTACATAGTCCTAAGATATTTCTCATTTTGTGCTTTATCCTGTTTTTCAGCCGTTTTTGTTGATTTTTTTTTNATTACTACATAGTCCTAAGATATTTCTCATTTTGTGCTTTATCCTGTTTTTCAGCCGTTTTTGTTGATTTTTTTTTGTACTATGAATGAGTGTGTGTGGTTTAATAAAAATTTTAATACATTTATTAAAAGAAAATGATAAAAAATAATGCTTATTGCCTTTGCAAGTTGGAAATTAAAAGCCTTCGTATATAAATTGTGGAGAGTGTATTAAACAAGGCGAGCAGGCATCCTGATAATATCAAGTATCGAGAACGAGTGGCGTGAAGAGGCGCGGCGCAGTACCTCGGCAGAGGCTGGCCACGGCGCCGAGCTCGAACAGCTCTCGTGAGTGATCCAACCGAATACGCTAACCCATTTACAATTATATCTATTTAAATNTAACAATTACATCTATTTAAATCTTAAATAATAAGCAACAAAAATATTCCAGGTATTTTTCAAGTAGAATTTTCTCTTTTGCTTAAAATCGTTAACGAATTTCCGTAACTGTCATTAAATAATACATTCTCTCACTTTATCGTTTTACAGTGTACAGTTAACATAACATTTCGAGACATTTCTTTACATGCNGAAATAATACATTCTCTCACTTTATCGTTTTACAGTGTACAGTTAACATAACATTTCGAGACATTTCTTTACATGCGTGTGTAGAAAATTGTTTTCAAATTATTTTGAACTGTTTGTTTAAACTCTGCGGTAAGATCTACGCCTGAAAGCAGCAGTTTTGTGGAACTCTGCACAAACACGTATGTTATGACTTTGTCGCACGTTTTCAATATGTTACACACGGTTTTGAGCGGTAAAGTTTTTGTATGTTATTAAGGGTATTCGACTATATAAGGTGGCAAAATTCAGCTTTGGACAAATTTTTAGAGGTTGAAAACTTGGTTTCCTGGGCTACACGGCCTGTCTATCTCTCTCTCNAAATTCAGCTTTGGACAAATTTTTAGAGGTTGAAAACTTGGTTTCCTGGGCTACACGGCCTGTCTATCTCTCTCTCCCCCTCTCTCTCTCTCTCTCTCTCCATCTCTCTCTCTCCCTCTTCTCTTCGCAACATTTTATCCCACTACACTAGAGACCAGAGGGATGACACTGGATATGCCCTGCGCAGGCGTTATTGAAAATACTGTACTCACTATATACCAACATCAACACAACTTTACCTAATGCTTTATTTTGAAATATAAANATTACTACATAGTCCTAAGATATTTCTCATTTTGTGCTTTATCCTGTTTTTCAGCCGTTTTTGTTGATTTTTTTTTTTGTACTATGAATGAGTGTGTGTGGTTTAATAAAAATTTTAATACATTTATTAAAAGAAAATGATAAAAAATAATGCTTATTANTATTAAAAGAAAATGATAAAAAATAATGCTTATTACCTTTGCAAGTTGGAAATTAAAAGCCTTCGTATATAAATTGTGGAGAGTGTATTAAACAAGGCGAGCAGGCATCCTGATAATATCAAGTATCGAGAACGAGTGGCGTGAAGAGGCGCGGCGCAGTACCTCGGCAGAGGCTGGCCACGGCGCCGAGCTCGAACAGCTCTCGTGAGTGATCCAACCGAATACGCTAACCCATTTACAATTATATCTATTTAAATCTTAAATAATAAGCAACAAAAATATTCCAGGTATTTTTCAAGTATAATTTTCTCTTTTGCTTAAAATCGTTAACGAATTTCCGTAACTGTCATGAAATAATACATTCTCTCACTTTATCGTTTTACAGTGTACAGTTAACATAACATTTCGAGACATTTCTTTACATGCGTGTGTAGAAAATTGTTTTCAAATTATTTTGAACTGTTTGTTTAAACTCTGCGGTAAGATCTACGCCTGAAAGCAGCAGTTTTGTGGAACTCTGCACAAACACGTATGTTATGACTTTGTCGCACGTTTTCAATATGTTACACACGGTTTTGAGCGGTAAAGTTTTTGCATGTTATTAAGGGTATTCGACTCTATAAGGTGGCAAAATTCAGCTTTGGACAAATTTTTAGAGGTTGAAAACTTGGTTTCCTGGGCTACACGGCCTGTCTATCTCTCTCTCTCCCTCTCTCTATCTCTCCATCTCTCTCTCTCCCTCTTCTCTTCGCAACATTTTATCCCACTACACTAGAGACCAGAGGGACGACACTGGATATGCCCTGCGCAGGAGTTATTGAAAATACTGTACTCACTATATACCAACATCAACACAACTTTACCTAATGCTTTATTTTGAAATATAAATTAAATTTCAATAACAATTATTTATTTATATAATTCCTATCATTATAATTATTCTTATTTAAAAAACTGTGTTGATTTGTCATTTGATTTTTCGTTTTATTAAATATTTCCGCTTAGTGAATTTTAGTTTGGTTTCGGCGGCATAACTGGTTAATAAGAGAGTATTGTGTACGTTGGTGAGAACGTGCTTCGTGTAGATTTTGATAGTTGCGATGGGTAAAATAAGGCAGAACAGAAATGTAACATGCTGTGTGTCCTTAATGTTAGAGCTTGTTGGTGAAAAGTACTATGTGATAAATAATAAACTACCTATTTACAAGTGTAATTTCAGAATGCATCGACACAAATAAAAATTAACCCAAGTATTTACAAAAAAATACGTAAATATTAAAATAGGAACAGATCGTTATAACTACTACCTTCCGGTCATTATAGGTATAAAGTTGTTGGGTTAATTTTTACGTGTGTTATCGCTAATAAAACAGTTACAGTACAACTTTAGCGACTGCTATTGTGGAGTTGGGTGTTTCTCATCCTCTGGTGGCAGCTGTACCGCCTGGCCTTCCACCCTCGCTGTCACCCCAGCGGTCATCGACCTTCTGAGGATTACGCCCAGACTAGTCCCACCTTCGGTGCTACGCGAAGTGGGTTCGCGTCTTGCCAAGAATGCCGCAGCAGGTGTAGCGGACGTGAGTTTGGATCCTAGGTCGGGCATTAATATGTGTTACACAATTGCTTAAAAACAATGCAATTCCCTTACTTTTCCAGGCTTTCCTTGTCTCCGCATTTTTCTTCCCTAGTTTACATCGATGCGATTAGCACTTCAGTGCTGTAAATGGTTTATTAAATAAAATCCAACGGCTTTAACACGCAATAATTTTCAAGTTTTAGTGAAATTCCTAAATATTTATTACATCGTATAAGCTAAAGTAATTGTAAGGAATGGTCTAAAAATATGCGCGCTAGTTGTAAAAAAAGAGCCACGCCTGTTCTATTAATTTTTACCAAAAAAATTTAATTTTTTCTGTGGATGTGTTTTACACACACGCGCGCGCGCGCGACTGATTTATAAAGACACATATACAAACTAGGACAGGTTATTTCCCCACGAAAAAATTAATAGTTTGATACAGAACACGCATGGTCGATCTCAAATGTGAAGGGCCGTAGAACGTCTGAATAATGAAGAACGAAACGTATATTATGTGGGTTATTACGAGAAGTACGAAAGTTAGAACAACCAAATATTTAAACCACGATCTTTGATAAAACTAAGGTATTGTAAATAATACCCACCTTATTATTGCGAGAAATAGGGATTGGCAACCTTGATTGTGAAAATTAATGTGCCATACGAAGTATTATCAGCGTCTGATAGCAGAATATGAAACAAGGGATACAAATCAACAAAAAGAATGTGGTGCAACTCCCTAACTCTTGCAGTTTTTGAAGTTATTGCACATATGTTGCGGTCAATGGCCAAATTACTTCACTCGTGGTAATTTTTAATGTTTGCACGTTTTCTCATTATGTGATAACAGTTACTTATTTTGTAAATGGATGGGTGAAACATGTATCGTACGGATACTGTGGCCTGCGCACATGAATTAAAATTTAATTATGTGATTTAAAAATAATACTCTTTGTGAGCTCTAATAATATGTGAAGAGATTTTTAGATTTATCTTTAAACTATTTATACTCAGACACATGAAATGGATACGAAAAAAGTGACATCATGCAAGACAAAATATCCAATTATTTGGGTCATGTCACGGCAGTGGTCAAGTACGTATCGAGTAACTTGGTAAGAAAACATTGGAGAATTAAAGTGAATGCCCCTTTAAAAGGAAAAAAAAAAAACAGGAGTAATGTCTGAACAGTTTTGAACGGACAAAAGACTATATTTTTAAGTCAGATAAGTTCTTATGAAATTTTCTGACATTTCTATGCTTTGCCTAACAATTTACATTAAAAATTCCGTGCAGTAAATTATTTATGAATTTAAGACGCTCTCCTTTCTTTAGCATGCCAGCCAAAAACAGAACTATAATAAACATTTGATTTAAAAAAAATTAAGAATTCGTTCAATTTCAGAGGCAATAAATGGCACAGACAGCAACATTTTATAGCCCCTGAAACATGGCATACTTTGCAAGGTTGCACTAACTTTTAATTTGTAACTGCATTTGCAATACCATTACGTTACATTTCAAACACCATTACGTTGCAAATTCATGGCAGAATACATATATAACCAATATATTACTTAAATCACAAATTAATGTTACCTCGAAAGTTACCTATAAAAGTCTCGCATGCAGCGAATATGTGATTTTAAATATATATATGACGTCATGATTGTCTTTGTCTCAACCTGTACAATGCTGGAAGAATTATGAGTTCCTCCCCCCCCCCCCTTTTTTTCCCTTCGCACTGTACAAAATATTTTGTATATGTGTATATATACATATATATAATGTATGTATATTTATGTGTGTATGTATGTGTACACTATATGTATATGTGGTATGTATGCATGTATTACCTTGGATGTATTTCCTAAGGAAGCTCTCTAACCGTTCGCTATTAGTATCACAAGGAGGATTCTTGCAGGCAGATCCTAGGTGCATCCTTTCGACGCCCATCGGGAATCCTGATTATATGCTCCAAGCATATTTTTCTGTAATGTTCTATCAGTGTTGACTGTGTTGAGTAATGTAATCTTTTTTAGTTGTTTAGTATCTAGCGAATTAGAAGTGAAAATTTGTCACATATTTAAAATGTTTTAAAACAGGAGTAATAAATGCCTCGTAAGTATTAAACAGTGTTAACAGGACATTGCTGTAATGTCTTATAAAAACATTCTTTGGTTCTTACAATTTGGTTTTGGAAACATTACTTAGTAGCAGTGCTAACATTAACGTTTTAACAGTATCTATGCATTATAATAATGCACTATTTGGTTTATGATTTACATATTAATTTGGCCGCGACGTTATGCATTTAACTACAGTACAAACGTTTAAAGGACTAATTTTTCAGTTTCAGCAACACCGTTGTTTCTTGTGTGCAAATACCAGATATTTTTGTGATATTACTTAGCCGTATCAACAATGCAGACTTACATTTCAGAAAGTATTGTTACAATTTCTCAAAGTCAGTGTGGTTATCCAGTTTTTTAAGGTATGTAGTTATTAATTAAATAAAAGTTAAAAATAATGTCCTAATTTATTTACAAACATTCCAAAGAAAATAATTTCAACTTAAAATCTCACAATTAGTTGCTATCACTTGCTATTTACAAATTAAATTTATATAATCACCCATCTCCTCACATAAATAAATGCAATCAAATAACTAATACCAGTCCCAATAAACAGTTTATCAACACATATTGCATTATTTTATCAATTACATGTCCATGTTTGATAGGTTCCAACAGTTGCAATAAAATCCATATCACACATTCATAAAGTCGCACCTTAAATTCGTCCACATCCCATCAGTCCGTAATGTTCCTGAGCGCTTCGAGGGCCCTCAAGCATAGCAACACTACTTGTCGGGTGCCACGCCCTCTCGTCCGTCCACACACCACACACGCGCACTCTTGTCTGCTGTAGTCTTGCACCGTCCGCCGTAACAGTATGTTGCATATATAATCACAACTTGTTCCCATATTTTCGTGGATGTTTTGAAATTGATGCTTACATTAAAAAGGTTTTTATGGTGTATATATTGCCAATAATTAAAATGTATATAATATTTAAGATGTATTTCACAATATTAAAAAAAAATTATCCCGTTATTTTTTTTTAACTCCACCTGAACCTGCGTGAATAAAGTAGTAAGTAGTCTATAAAGACTGGGTTAGACCAGTTAACANACCTGCGTGAATAAAGTAGTAAGTAGTCTATAAAGACTGGGTTAGGCCAGTTAACATTTTTTTTTTGTTTTAGTTATACTACAAAACCAATAATATGTTTAATTGTAATTAAATTATACTATTGTTACGTGTCGCTGATCAGCACCGCTGACCTTGGCCAGCCTTGCACGAGCGGGTGATATAGAAGGACAGAGAAGTGATGATAATGGGGCGGCAAGTCAATGGAATGTTTTGAATGACAAACGAGCGAGAATCATACCAGCTTTTTGAGTTATGAAGGCATTCTGCCACGATAACCCTTTGGCGACTTGCCGCTCCTGAACTTCAGCGGATAGAAATTCCGCGCTTATCTGAAGAATGCTCTGGATTACTGACCTCATTTCTCTCGGCGTGACACGTGGTGCGTTGAATTCTCGAGATGGTCAGAGTAAACGATATAAAAGTGTGGCAGGTCTCCGAGCCAGGAGTTTTTGTTGAAGGGATGAGTTCCGNCAGATGGTCAGAGTAAACGATATAAAAGTGTGGCAGGTCTCCGAGCCAGGAGTTTTTGTTGAAGGGATGAGTTCCGAGTGATAGAAGATGAGCGGCGAGAGAAGTAACCAGCGGAAGGGAAATCTGCGACTACGAGTATCAAGCAGTGAAGGGTGCGGCTGGCAGGCTGGATTATTGGACTGGGTGTGTGAGGGAAATACACTACAGATTATGGCAACAGACAGTATGAAAATGTGTTAATGATGAGTATGAGTTAATTGACTGTAACTGAACAGAGACATTAAGACAGAGGACCAAATCAATAAGAAATTTGCCGACACCAGCTAATAAAACTGAAGTGCGGAGTTTTCTGGGATGATGTGCATATTACCGTCGATTTTTACCTGGGTTTGCCATGATTGCCAAGCCACTACATGAACTGACTGAGGCGAAAAGGATTTCATTGGACCACAGAGTGTGAAAATGCTTTTAGTAAACTAAAGAAAATTCTTATATCTCTACCAGTTGTGGGTTTCCCGAAAATTGAGGGTGTATTAATTTTGGACGCTAATGCTAGCGATGTAGGCATTGGAGCTGTATTATCTCATGTTCAAGATGGGAAGGAAAGACCACCACTAGAATACTTCAGTAAATGCAGTAGAAAATAGAGCAGTCGGGCATAATGTCGTATTTTAAATAAAAAACCAAAAATAAAAAAATTGAACAAAAATTATAAAATCCCAAAAGTGTAAAAAAAATATAAATAATTAAAAACAAAAGAAAATATTTTAAAAAACTATTTAAAAATGTACATGGAGGAGGTCCGGGGTTGGATGACAGGTGGATCGACTAAGTTCCCGACACAACTNAAAACTATTTAAAAATGTACATGGAGGAGGTCCGGGGTTGGATGACAGGTGGATCGACTAAGTTCCCGACACAACTAGCCCTCGTCAGATCGAACAGAGTCCATATCATCAGTCATATTGTATGTAGGTGACATAGACATTGACCTTTATACTTAAAATGACCTTGAAACCAAAAAATTCTAAAAAATCCCAAAAATTTCAAAAACATTCCAATAAATTCTCAAAAAACCCTTGACACTTGACGCAAGACGCAAGAATTCCAGAGGTTTCCTCAGCACCGCNAAAACTATTTAAAAATGTACATGGAGGAGGTCCGGGGTTGGATGACAGGTGGATCGACTAAGTTCCCGACACAACTGGCCCTCGTCAGATCGACCAGTGTCCATATCATCAGTCATATTGTATGTAGGTGACATAGACATTGACCTTTATACTATAAATGACCTTGAAACCAAAAAAATTCTAAAAAATCCCAAAAATTTCAAAAATNATAGACATTGACCTTTATACTTAAAATGACCTTGAAACCAAAAAATTCTAAAAAATCCCAAAAATTTCAAAAACATTCCAATAAATTCTCAAAAAACCCTTGACACTTGACGCAAGACGCAAGAATTCCAGAGGTTTCCTCAGCACCGCGTCCAGCACACGACTGACCATAGCCAAGGTTTCTCATTGTTTAAGTAGTTGGTTCCGCTCCATTCCCTCCACCAATGTTTCCCATAGGTTGATTACTTGCACTAGCTTCACTCCCCAAAAGTGTTTTGGTTAATTAGTCGACAGGCCTTCACCCCCTCACCTTTGCTCATTATGTCGAATTCACTCCACCCACCATATTCATATTTTCGTTTGCCATTTGTTTTCTTTTTCATAACATAGGTGATGCTAATGTATTAAATTTCGATTTCGCCGCCAGAGAAGTTGTCGATTTAGCCACCATGTTGGATGTTGTCGATCTTACTTTTAACCACAATTACATATAACTAGAAAAATCGAGAAAAATCATAGTCCATACAATTGACCATTGCCAGTCGGTCACAACAAGGACCCATACCGACTAAATATAAAAACCAACGACTGACCCCACCTAAGATTAATTTCACCCAAGACTGGTTCCTGGCGAGATTAATTGAGCACAAGACTAGCTCCTAACGGGAGCAGTTCCTGCAAAACTGTCTATAGCATCCAGCAAGACCAACCTGCCGTATCACCCACCTAAACAAACGATGATGAACAATCTCNGAGCAGTTCCTGCAAAACTGTCTATAGCATCCAGCAAGACCAACCTGCCGTATCACCCACCTAAACAAACGATGATGGACAATTAAANAACCTGCCGTATCACCCACCTAAACAAACGATGATGAACAATCTCAAAAAAAAGTCTCTAATAAGAGTCTCGTAGCTAACCTCTTTGCAGAACATCTTCGCAGAATCTTCGCAAAACATTTATATCAGAGCTGACCATACCCAAGGGCTATATTAACTTACCAAGCCAATTTGTCAGACAAACTGACCAAGCAAACCAACTAGTTGCGAAATATTCCTCAAAAATATTCCCCTCATTTCATTCTTTCGTCATATAGAACTTAGTCAATTTTAAACGTCCCGAGTAAGGCATAATACTTCAAATAGAACTATAGCCATCCTAATGCATGCACTCACATGAATTTGATCTAAAACAGACGATCAATTGGTTGTTTACCCCACTGAATTAATAAGTCTTTCAGAGAAGCAGAAGGGACTGTATAAAAAATTAAACACACATTATATAAACATAAAATTTATTTATTTACTTACTATATATATTCAATCTTTCTAATTATTTTGAACATTCCATCTTTACATTTCTCAGATGTTTGCATATCACAGTATCATCTGATATAACCCCAATTCTTCAGTTCATCGATGATTGAAGATATCTCAACAGCGCGTGAGAATCCTTGCGTTTTTTGTAATTCAATGAAATCTCTGAGTTTATCAACAAGTTCATTCGGGTCTTCGGGAAATATTTAACGAGCGTTATTGATGCCTTCTGCCTTCTTCACGCCACTTGTCGAAGGAAACTCGTTGGTGAAATGTGTGGGAACATCGAGAAAATCATCATCCTTCTCATCAGAGGGGGTGAAGCGAGCACAAGTTATCAACCAATGAAAAACATTGGTGGAGGGATTTGAGGGGAACCAACTAATTAACCAATGAGACATATTGGTGGCGGTCAGTCGTCTGCTGGACGTGGTGCTGAGGAAACCTCTGGGAATGTAAATTTTTAAATAAATTTTTTTATAATCATTTTTAAATACTTGTTTATAAATTATCGGAAGTTCATAATTTTTTATTTGTTGTAATTTTTATTTTTATATAAACTTATAGCAATAAAAAAAACAGAATTTTTGTGGGTAAGGGTCTTGAGTCAAGGGTCTTCGGTCAAGCGTCTTGGGTCTTGGGTATTTTTGGGAATTTGTTGGAATATTTTGAAAATTTTTTGGCTTTAAGTTTATCAATGGTCAATTTCAAAGGTCAAGTCCGAGGTCATTTACATCCAATATGGCTGACGAGATGGACACTGGCTGACCTGGTGAGTGCTGGTTGTGTTGGGAGCTTAGTCGATCCACCTGCGATCGAGCCCCGGACCTCCTATATTTACATCTTTAAATAATTTTTAAAATATTTTAGTTTTTTCTTTTCGTAAGTTTTTAATACATTTTTTTTTTTTTTTTTTTTTTTTTTTTTTATGATTTTTCTGCAATTTTTTGGATTTTTTGGTTTCAAAGTTATTCTTCACAGACATGGGGTCATGGTAAAGGTCATCAAATCTAACATGGTTGACGAGATGGTCACTGGCCGACATGGTGAGTGCTGGTCTTGTCGGTAATGTAGTCGACCCACCTATCATTGAATCCCGACCTCCTACATGTACATATTTTAAATATATTTAAAATATTTATTTTTTAATATATTTTTGGGATTTTATAATTTTTCTGCAATTTTTTGTATTCTTTTTTTTCAAGGTCATCCAACATCACATTCACAGGGTCAAGGTCAAAATTCGCCTGGATCCAATATGGTGGACAAGATGGCCGCTGGTCGGAATGACAGAGCATAAACGGCGACTGGTGCCTGTGCCCCATGCCCTCTGTCCCATTGAAAATACATTACANTGTAGTCGACCCACCTATCATTGAATCCCGACCTCCTACATGTACATATTTTAAATATATTTAAAATATTTATTTTATTTTTTAATATATTTTTGGTATTTTATAATTTTTCTGCAATTTTTTGTATTCTTTTTTTTCAAGGTCATCCAACATCACATTCACAGGGTCAAGGTCAAAATTCGCCTGGATCCAATATGGTGGACAAGATGGCCGCCGGTCGGAATGACAGAGCATAAACGGCGACTGGTGCCTGTGCCCCATGCCCTCTGTCCCATTGAAAATACATTACANTGGTCGGAATGACAGAGCATAAACGGCGACTGGTGCCTGTGCCCCATGCCCTCTGTCCCATTGAAAATACATTACACCCGACTCCTCTATTTTCTACTACTAGCAAGGTATTGCATAAGTCTGAGATAAATTGCTATGGTACACGCAGGAAGATTCTGGCCATGGTGAAGGCGATTTCACACTTCCACCCCTACATTTATGCCAGACATTTATTCTAATAACCGACCATACTTAATTACGCTGGCTACTAAATTCCAAGAACTCCGAAGGTCAAACAGCCCGGTGAATACAGCATTTTCATGAATATGACTTTGAAAAAAAAGCACATATTTGGACGCCTTCGCAGCAATGCAGATGCACTTCCTAGCAGTCAGTGTGAGCCATTTTGTCGTCATTGCGAACGCCAGGAAGAAAAGAATGGTGAATCGCCGAATGCACAGTGGACAAGAACTCAAAGGTTCTTAATCATGTGATGGGTACCTGGAGTGATGAGGGTATAAGGAAAGATCAGCTGAATTATCCAACTTTGCAGCCATTATTAAAGTGGAACGAGGCTCGCGATCAGCCGAAATGGGAAGAAATATCTAGCCTGAGCGCGGTAGTCAAAGCATTCTGGGCACAAGGAATTCCCTCATACTGAAGAATGGTGTACTTAACGGAAACTGGGAAAGTAATGATGGAAAACACACACGTTTGGTGTTAATCCTTCCAGAATGCAGGGATCCAGAAGTCTTAAAGGAACGGCATAATGCGGCAGCCAGTGGGCACTTTGGTGTTAATAATCTCGACAGAGTTAGATTCGGATTCTACTGGCTTCATTGTAGGAAGGGTGTTGAGAAGTGTTGCTGAATATGCGACATCTGCATTGCGAGGAAGGGACCAAGGACAAGGGGACCAGGTCACCTCAATAAATGCAATTTTGGAGCCCCAGTCGAGAGGATGGCAGTGGATATTTTGGGGCCCTTGCCTGTCACAGAGAGAGGTAATCGGTAATTACTGGTGGCCCAAGATTACTAAGTAGCCTGAAGTCATTCCTCTCCCAAACCAAGAAGCACGTACTGTGGCCGATGCACTCATAGAGTTTGTCTTCTCGAGGTTTGGGTGCCACTAAAACTCCATTCTGATCAGGGAAGAAACTTTGGAGCTGCGGTGTTCCAGGAGGTAACAAAACTTTTGGGGATGAAAAAGACTAGAACTACAGCCTTACTCCCTCAGTCTGATGGAATGGTCGAAATGGTTAACCGCACTCTTGAGCAATACCTGTCGATATTTGTGGCAGACAACCAAAAGGACTGTGATTTAAGGTACCATTGTTTCTTCTTGCTTACNAGCAATACCTGTCGATATTTGTGGCAGACAACCAAAAGGACTGTGATTTAAGGTACCATTGTTTCTTCTTGCTTACAGCCCAGCAGTTCAGAAGTCCACAAGGGTAACGCCATCAAGGGTGCCGTTTGGAAGAGAGCTATGCCTCCCTAGTGACCTGCTGTTTGACCGACTGACAGAAAGGGAGCTGCAGCCCCTGATTACACCAGCGAATTAAACAGCAGACTTGTTGGTGTTCATAATTTTTCTCGACAGCACCTAAGAATAAATAGTGACAATATAAGGATGTGGTATGATAGGAGAATGTTGGGCGAGGTGTTTCAAGAAAGCCAACTGTTGTGGCATTACAACCCACAGAGGATAAAGGGGTATTGCCCGAAGCTACAAAAATGTTGGGAAGGCACCTACAGGATTTTGAAGATCATGGAAGTGGTCTTTCGGATTTGTAGTCAAGGATCTCGAGCGAAGCCGAAGGTTGTCCACATTGACATAATGGCACTCTACGAACGTCTGGATGTTGCAGAGTCTTTTCTGGACGAACATACCTATGGAGGGGGCAGTGTTACGCATTACTGATCTGTGCCGCTGACCTTAACCCGCATCACACAAGCGGGTGGAAGAGAAGGAATGTTTTGAATGACAAACGAGCGATAATTCTACCATCGTTTTGAGTTATGAAGACATTCTCCCGTGATAACCCTTTGGCGACTCGCCGCTCCCGACCTTCAGCGGATAGGATTTCCGCGCTTATTTGAAGAATGCTCTGGATTACTGACCTCGTTTCTATCAGCGTGACTCGGGGTGCGTTTAATATTCCATATGGTCAGAGCGAACGATATAAAAGTGTGGCAGGTCTCCGAGCAGGGAATTTTTGTTTAAGGGATGAGTTCCTAGTGATAGAAGATGAGTGGCGATAGAAGTAACCAGCGGAAGGGAAATCTGCGACTACGAGTATCAAGCAGTGAAGGGTGCGGCTGGCAGGCTGGACTATTGGACTGGGTGTGTGAGTGAAATAAACTACAAATTATGGCAACATACAGTATGAAAATGTGTTAATGATGAGTATGAATTAATTGACTGTAACCAAACAGATACACTAAGAAGGACGTTAATTAGAGTTGAAATATACATTAAATATTGCGCTCACTGTTAAATAAAAAGAGTAATAGTGGAGACAGGTAATTTAATGCTGTAAATAACAGGTGTGTGATTAAATTGTAAATCAAATCTAGTTATTTTATTTTTATTACGACCTCCATCCCTCACGAACTCAGATACGCCCCTCGGGCGTCCAAGTAACACTATGAAATAAAATAGTATGTTAATTTTTTCAACGTGCATTATTACTGGTAAGCAGATGAGACAATATTTTTCCCCTACTTCCCCATCCTATTTCTTAATGCCAGTGTATCAGTTTAAAAGTTAAATATCGAAAAACAGCAGCACAAAAACTATTTGCTCTGAATTTTACGTGCGGCTGTGTTGTAATGAAACAATAAATCATGTGTGTGGTGAATATTTTTTTTTACAAATATTGTTGAATGTTTTGAATTATTACTGAAATCGGGGGGTTTCACTTGGAAATGAATTTGACATTTCTTCGAGCCACGCTTAATTCTTTAAAAACATTTAATATATTAATTGTGTCTGCATTATTTATGCCCAACATACAAACACATTTTTGAAGTTTATCATGTGACATGATGTGGTAAATGGTGTGGGCCATAGCAATATCATTAAATTTAGTTTGGTTCAAGAATTTGATAGGTCATAGAAGTTTAATGTTTAGCGGTAGTGAGGTCTTCTAAAACATTTGACTCTGGAAATCGCGAGCAGTTTTGTGGTCGGTTTCATTNGAATGTTTAGCGGTAGTGAGGTCTTCTAAAACATTTGACTCTGGAAATCGCGAGCAGTTTTGTGGTCGGTTTCATTCATTCCTCCTTTGGTTCTGAAACTGTTCTGTCAACACAGCCAGTCAGCAAATCGTGGATAGTACTCTTCCGGTTTTGCGCCTTTTAACCCCCTTGTGTGAGGGATTTCACAGCAGGTCCCTCCTTTCTCTTTCAGACTAACAAGNCCGGTTTTGCGCCTTTTAACCCCCTTGTGTGAGGGATTTCACAGCAGGTCCCTCCTTTCTCTTTCAGACTAACAAGTCACTATATCTCACTGCCAGAAAGGTGGCTTCTGTGATAGAATATTCCAAAACAAGTTTTACTAACACTGCCTCTTAACGGGTAAGAAGACTTGTCATGTAACTTGCGTGGTATGTGTCAGAATGGCCCTGATTATCCCATAACCACACACAAGGTCCACAAAATATATTTTTTTGTATGAAACATGCAATATTGACAGCAAAATAAATGTGTTCTACAGGAATCTGCCCCACGCCAAACCAGTTACGGCAATCAGTACTTGTTATCTCACCCAGCAAAGACGACTGGGGAAATTCAAATAATATGTTGTAAGAGGATAAATGAATCACGTCAGAAGGCAGGGTCGTGGATGACACACACATAGAGACGCTAACGCGCAAGGAAGTCATCTCCTGCACAAAAGGGACACATGTGACGCCCCAAGTAGGGTGCGCAGGAAAACAGACGCGGAACACGTAAACAGAACGAGATGACGAATCGGGAGAAATTTGAGCTATTTCACATAAAAGTTAAGTTCTGCAAAATACGAAATCAAAAAAGTTGTTGGAAATTACTGATATAAGTTTTACAATGTACATGGCTCATGTTTAGCCTACTTTCCGAAGGAAAGAAAGGCTTATGAGATCACTTTCCTGTCTGTGTGTGTATGTGTGTGCATATATGTGTATATCTGTGTGCATGTGTGCCCCCCTTTTTTCAATTTTTGAACGTGTGGACCAAATTTCACCTGACTTTATAGTTATCGACCACATCAGGCATTTACTTTCAAAATGGCGGCCATTAAAAAGTTGGTGCGAAATGTCATTTCTCGGAAACCATTCAACCAATTTAAACCAAATTTTGTATCCTGGCAGAGCATCAAGTAGGCATTAAATTTTGAGATGTATATAGTTGTTCGTCAGCCATTTTGTAAAATAGCACCTAATGAAGAAATAATGATTTTACATTATATCTCGAAAACTCTCAAACCAATTCTCACCCAATTTAACAGGTAATTAAAACTATGATAGGCAAAGTAAACGTAGGTGATTGAAAATGATTAGGTACGTATATTCAAAATGGCTACAATACATTTTTTTTAGGTTTATTTGCTATTTCTGTTATTCCATTTAAAAGATTTTGACCAAATTTTGTATACTGAAGGTAACTATTACAAACATCATAAGTACCTACACATAACCACATTCGTCCGTTATTTTGTAAGATAGCACCAAATTAATTAACAAATAAAGTTATTACATAATATCTCGATAAAGAATTAACAGATTCCTACAAAATTAGGCGAATAAGTAGTACCGCTGCAGGTTATGTTAAGTGATATGTTTTAAGCATGTCAAACAATTATTATCAAAATGGCGGCCGTATAGCTATTTTATCTTAGAATGCTATATTGTCGAAACCATGTATTCAATTCCAACTTAACTTTGTATGCTAGCACTAGATATTACAACTACCAACTGTAGCTACACGAACATCTTTTGTTATCCATGGTATATGACATCGCCATGTGAATATATGAAGTTTTTATGTGATATCTAGCCTACTAACTTCGGCAAACAAAAAGTTTAGCAGCAGGTGGTTTAAAATTGCTTGTTTTAAATATGTAAGGCACTTAATTTTTAAAATGGCTGCTATATAAATATGTTTGGCTTAGTATATTTAATGAACGAAACAAATTCCAACTTAACTTTGTATACTGGCAGTGCCTATTACAACCATAAAATATGTATCTGCAGAGCCTCATTTCTCTGCCATTTTGTATGATACCCCCACCAATAAAAATAAAGTTTTGTCTCATATTTCGGGAAGCAATAACCCATTATTACAAAATTTGGCGAAGATGTAGCACTGTGGTGTGCATTTTTTAAGTATGTAATCTACTTTAACTTAATTTTGTATATTGGCAGTATAGAATCATTGTATGTGCTACTACATTACTTTTTTGTCCTCTAGTTATGATGATCGCCATATGATAATTATGGAGGTTTTATGCCATATCTCGGAACATATCTGGAACATTTCAACTAATTTCTACAAAATTGTGCACACCATAAATGCTACAGAAGTCCACGTGCACTTTAATGATTTAAATGGGTCAGACAACAGTGTTTAAAAAGGCATTGTCATTATTTATTTAGGTAAGTTTGTCACACATGTTAAAAAAATTTAACCAAATTCAGCTAAATTTTGTATGCAGAGAGTATATATTAGAAGCATTGTATATAAACTTATTTGGCAATTTTTTACGGTAGCATAAAATAATTTAAAAAAACCTATGCCATATCTAAGGGACTAAACAACTGATTTCCGACAAATTCTTCACACAAGTAGCGCTAAGGTAGGCCATGTAAGCTTACGTGTTTTAAGTGTTCCAGTCACTTACTTTCAAAATTACGGCCCTCTAAATATTTTAGGTTAGTAAATCCGAAGTTGACTCTCCAAATCCGAACTCCATAATTAAGTACATTGCACGCTAGCTTATGGCGCGAGTTTTCTGGGTTCAAGTTACTGGTAAGGCNGGAACATATCTGGAACATTTCAACTAATTTCTACAAAATTGTGCACACCATAAATGCTACAGAAGTCCACGTGCACTTTAATGATTTAAATGGGTCAGACAACAGTGTTTAAAAAGGCATTGTCATTATTTATTTAGGTAAGTTTGTCACACATGTTAAAAAAATTTAACCAAATTCAGCTAAATTTTGTATGCAGAGAGTATATATTAGAAGCATTGTATATAAACTTATTTGGCAATTTTTTACGATAGCATAAAATAATTTAAAAAAACCTATGCCATATCTAAGGGACTAAACAACTGATTTCCGACAAATTCTTCACACAAGTAGCGCTAAGGTAGGCCATGTAAGCTTACGTGTTTTAAGTGTTCCAGTCACTTGCTTTCAAAATTACGGCCCTCTAAATATTTTAGGTTAGTAAATCCGAAGTTGACTCTCCAAATCCGAACTCCATAATTAAGTACATTGCACGCTAGCTTATGGCGCGAGTTTTCTGGGTTCAAGTTACTGGTAAGGTGCTTGTGTATTTGTAATTGTCTCACTACTGTTGCATACGTTTCTGGTTTCATTTCTAATGTTACTGCTTTTAAAGAGGTATAAAGTCCTACCTACTAACTCAGCTTTTAATAACTTATTAAAAAATTAATTGCACCTATATTGAGGAAAGTAGGCTTATTAGTTAAATCAGTAACTTCTTGTTAATATTTGCACAGTGTTTAACATTGTGTAAATACAACTGCCAAGCCATGCGCGAGTGTTTATTAAAACAAAAACGATAATAGCCACGGCAATATAATGCCATTGTTGCCTTGAGTACCACAATGACCACGAAAACGAATATCAAACAAAACCAATACTTGATCCCTATTGGCTACACGGATTCACGTACACGGCATAGTTGGGAGTTTTACAGTTTTCTTACGCGTATCCGTACGTTATCCGCGTATACGCATGCATACCATTGTAGATTGAACACGGAGTGTTTCGCGTGCTCCGCTTCCGTGATACGTATTCACACCCGCGTCACAGTAGAACGGGCCTTACCGACCAACAGCAACGTCCGCCACGCTTCCCACGTGTACAAAATCTGTCAGCGACCCCGCCAGGAAGCGAAACCGGGTCACGCCGCGCCGTGGTGGGATGCTGGAGTGGTAACCGTTCAAACAATGTGGTCTCAAGATACGTATAGGGATATGGCAACCGAAAACCTTATACCATGACTTAAGGAGGTAAGGTGAAGTCACGCGCATGTGTTTCCTTCCTTTGCCCGCCTGCCATGACGTCAACTTGGGAGAATGAAGCATGTGCCCGTAACGAGTCACATTGTTTGTTTCGAAGTAAAACATATTTCGCATATTGGTGTGTTGTTTTAATAGTGTTATCAGAGTTTGAGACTATGCCGGGCTGTGCAATGTATGTTTAATAACTATTCTAAAAAAAAACTAAAAGCCGTGATTTAAATTGAATAGTTTAGTTTCCCGAAGGATAATGCTAAAAAAACAAAGTAGTCAGTGGCGTGGAAGAGAAAATACGAATTGAAAATGAGGATATATAAGCACTCTATTCGGCCCTTTGTTATAAATATTAGTATAACTTAAGTTTCCCACCTACCTGCAGCTTCTTTCCGCATTTGAGACCAAGAAGCGCGGGAGTGATAAGGGCGACTCAAATGCGCCATCGCCGCTAAGCGCAAGGCTCTAAAATCGCACTGCGTGTACCTATCGGACTTTCAGAGGTGGCCCTATTATTTTATTGGTGGAAACCCTGTAGGAAGGTTCAGTGCAGGGTCCTTGAGTAGTTTTTGTAAGAATTTGATGCGCATATTTTGAGATACAGCGCTTTGAAAAAGCTGTTTTTAGCCGTTTTGGAGTACTCTGAAATGGTGTTTCAAACATNTATATTTTGAGATACAGCGCTTTGAAAAAGCTGTTTTTAGCCGTTTTGGAGTACTCTGAAATGGTGTTTCAAACATGCGTGACATTTTAAGTACTCAAAAACCCTCGTCTGTAGTGTTTGTTCCTTTCGTAGATCAGCACATTGGACTCACGTTTAAAAGCTTCTTAGAAAAACATGTAGCTTATTTCAAGTACTCTGAAACAAGCTCAAGCACCAGGTAGGCGGGAGCTTTAACATTTCCCGTTAGTTCTTCTTATTAAAATTGCAGAATAAAGTAGAATCTGTGGCGTGGAAAACAAAAAATTTTGGTTGTTTTAATTTCCTTAGGGTTAAACATCTAATAGTTGAATTCAACGTGTAATATAGCAAGCCTCATTCGACTCGATATTCTTGACATCGAAAATGTAGAAGTTTTAATAAAAGTGGGCAAATAATCTTGAACAACATGTCTGTACTATACACGAAATTTCAATTCGAATTTTCGAGCGAAAAGTGGTTAACAGAACTCGTGATAATTATAAATAATTCTGCGACAGATGTAATATTGTTCTTGCTAACGTTTGACTTTGTATTACGTTTCAGGTGTCGTACGTTAGTAAAATGAATTCTATTGTGTTATGGCCCCAACAATGTTTGGTTACAAATACGTAAAAATCATATAAATTAGTATACAATGAGATGAAATAATTCTGTACATTATCCATACCTGCACGCTGATTAATAATTTACTTCAATATGTATTTTCATATACTGTAAGTATTTCTCGGTACCTTTNATCCATACCTGCACGCTGATTAATAATTTACTTCAATATGTATTTTCATATACTGTAAGTATTTCTCGGTACCTTTGTAGCTTCCCTGATACGCAATGGCTTTATGATAATGTTACATCAGAACAATGCAATAAAAGGGTGAGGCGATATGGATAATAAGGTGCCTTTTATTTTGTAATAATACGAGAACCTTTGGAGACGCCATTAAATTTATACCTGACAGCTCAACTATAAATTTGCCACCTTACGCCTCCTCAAGTGTAAAAAAGTCGACATAACCCATGTGAGACTCACCGAAGTNGCCTCCTCAAGTGTAAAAAAGTCGACATAACCCATGTGAGACTCACCGAAGTCTCAATTTTCAAAAGATTACGTACAAGTGGCGATCAAGCAGATTAATCTTATTTGAACTAGAACATGCAGAGTATATTTTATCCAGAGCTAAAATATATATGAGTGGTATTAGAGCATGTATGGAAATGTAGTGTGCTTTGCGTAAATTCATATATTAGTGAAGTTTTATCAGTTTGTGGAAATACATATTTTTCCTCTTTTTGATTTTTTCATTGAACTATATACACTGATGACCATTAAAATTNATCCATACCTGCACGCTGATTAATAATTTACTTCAATATGTATTTTCATATACTGTAAGTATTTCTCGGTACCTTTATAGCTTCCCTGATACGCAATGGCTTTATGATAATGTTACATCAGAACAATGCAATAAAAGGGCGAGGCGATATGGATAATAAGGTGCCTTTTATTTCGTAATAATACGAGAACCTTTGGAGACGCCATTAAATTTATACCTGACAGCTCAACTATAAATTTGCCACCTTACGGCTCCTCAAGTGTAAAAAAGTCGACATAACCCATGTGAGACTCACCGAAGTCTCAATTTTCAAAAGATTACGTACAAGTGGCGATCAAGCAGATTAATCTTATTTCAACTAGAACATGCAGAGTATATTTTATCCAGAGCTAAAGTATATATGAGTGGTATTAGAGCATGTATGGAAATGTAGTGTGCTTTGCGTAAATTCATATATTAGTGAAGTTTTAGCAGTTTGTGGAAATACATATTTTTCCTCTTTTTGATTTTTTCATTGAACTATATACACTGATGACCATTAAAATTNGCAGTTTGTGGAAATACATATTTTTCCTCTTTTTGATTTTTTCATTGAACTATATACACTGATGACCATTAAAATTGCAACACCAAGAAAGACGTGGGCTATCACAAACAGATTTGTTAAACATAATTGGATTGGATTACAAAGGGCTTATTAACGTCCCCCCGGTGTTATGCCTAAAGGTTTATCAGGGGACGACTTATAAACTAACTCATGGCCTAAATGAACTAACACCCATGCCTTAACGAGGATTGGAACCCAGTACCTCCTTCACTCCAGACCGGCGGCGCTCCAACCGACTGCGCCACTTGAGGTCGGCTTTTTTTAAACAGAATAACCATTAAGTATACACAGGTAACATGATTACACTTGCATCTCAGTATGCCGTACAGAACATGAGCAAACCAGTACTGTGTGGCCCCACCACGGGCGGCAATAACCACTGCTACATGAAGCGGCATTCAGAGGAAGAGGACTTCGGACGTCCGTCTAGCTCATGCTGCTTCGACACATGCCTTAAGTTCATCCGTGTTGGCCACGGGTGTCCTGTGCCAAGCCAGTCGTCATCTGACCATGGAGCACACGTTTGTCGATGGGCGATAGATCCGGTGAAAATGCCGGCCAAAGAAGCAGCGTGACATGGCGGTCCAGCAACCGTCGGACGATGGGTGCACATGCGGTCGCACATTGTCCTGTTGGTACAGTTCCCCAGGCTGGCCCTGAAGACAAGGGACAACAAACAACTGTCTCCAAAGCCTCCGCGGTGTACTGGTTGTTGGTCAGCGTAGCAGCGATGCGGACTAGACGCGACGCGAGCGAGACTGGAAGCCGATCGCGCCTCTCACCATAACTCCACGTGCTGGGCCGGTATGACGGTGCAGTTAACAATTGACCAACTGTTGGCAGTGGTGGCAAACGTTCCAATTTGTGTTTGTCAGCATTTATTATATATGGTTGACAATTAGATCGTCAATAAAAGTGGCATTGCCTATTTTTTAAATAATCCTAAGATAGGCCAATCTTCTCACAATGATTGTTAGAATTCAACAGAAGACTCACAAACAGACGATAGACAAAATGCCAACTATCTATTACTTACTGCTGGATACATATTAGCAGCAAACTTGTGGGCCACTTATGGCATGCCAACTATTACTTACTGCTGCGGACGTATTATTAGCATGCTAATGGACTACTTATGGCGTGCCAATTGTTGCTTACTGCTGAGGAAATAATAGCAGCATGCTTAAAGGCCATTTGTGGCATGCCAACTGTTGCTTACTACTGAAGAATCATTATCAGCAAGCTTAGGGGCCATTTATGGCAAGCCCACTATATGTTTTTGAGAAATAGCAAATAGAATATGTGAATTCACTTCATTTTTTTATGTGATGCATACNGCAAGCCCACTATATGTTTTTGAGAAATAGCAAATAGAATATGTGAATTCACTTCATTTTTTTATGTGATGCATACATGAAGTAAAATTACTGTGTGACATTACTACTGATAGGGAAAAATAGTTTCTAAACTTGAAACCTGCATCATGCATAAATACCACCTGAAAGCAGCCCAAAACTAAAATACTAGTCTTTCAAACAAAACNGCAAGCCCACTATATGTTTTTGAGAAATAGCAAATAGAATATGTGAATTCACTTCATTTTTTTATGTGATGCATACGTGAAGTAAAATTACTGTGTGACATTACTACTGATAGGGAAAATAGTTTCTAGACTTGAAACCTGCATCATGCATAAATACCACCTGAAAGCAGCCCAAAACTAAAATACTAGTCTTTCAAACAAAACACATAAATCATAATTTACTTGTGATACTACCATTAATTGCCTACAGCAAAGTTAGTAATGCAACTTTCGTATGTGAAAAGTATTCAGATTTACTTAAAAAGTCTTTGTGAATACATTGTAGAGTTGGTAGCGTTATAGACTACAAATGCAAGGGTTGTGAGCTCGAATCATTGTACTTTTAATGAAATTTACTAATTGTGAAATAATAGTTAATATAATGTATATGTAGATGGGAAATAATTAATTTTTGTTTGGATTAAAATTAATTATTTTCTTTATTTTTATAGTGCATGGCGAGCTCCAGTGGGCCACAAGTGGCTTGCCAACAGTTGTCTGACGACAGCATTTTAACTTATGACAAGCACAGTTGGCTACGCAGAATCGGGCCGCTTATGGACAGATTGTACTTTGCTACATGGGCGTTATCTGGGCCAAACACGGGTGCTACCATCGTGGTGCTGCAAGCAGAAGCGGGATTCGTCGGAAAATGCGGCCGGACAAGATGTCATGATCCTGCAGTCGGCGATAAAATATGCATACGGTCAGAGAGATTAATGTGCTGAACTCCTGAGCGAGGAGGTTTGATGTGGCTGTACTGTCCGTAATCTACATTAGCACCAGNTGGGCGTTATCTGGGCCAAACACGGGTGCTACCATCGTGGTGCTGCAAGCAGAAGCGGGATTCGTCGGAAAATGCGACCGGACAAGATGTCATGATCCTGCAGTCGGCGATAAAATATGCATACGGTCAGAGATTAATGTGCTGAACTCCTGAGCGAGGAGGTTTGATGTGGCTGTACTGTCCGTAATCTCCATTAGCACCAGAGGTCTGCCCTCGCACTCGTTGGTGATATATGTTCATTGGCTCCTATGACGTCGCTCAGCCCGTCCTTCTTTGACCTACTGATCCCATATCCGTTTCACTTTTGTTGCATTACTTCCAACGTGAGATCCAAGTTCGCGTTAAGGTAATCAAAATCCCGATAGACCACGATTCTCCCGAGTCAAAGGCAAAAACTAGTCGTATGGTTGTCGTGTTCTACGTGGCATGCTCACTCCGTCTGTGCATACGAACGGCAGGGAAGCAATGCCACTACCTCTCGGCAGTTCTCTTACCTCCATCTATACCACTTATCGGTGTCGCCATTGGCGCACGTGCTGCACCACTCGGCTGAACAACTAATCACGTCATTGTCCTACCCTGCGTTATGCGGTCGCCTAATGTGTGGTCCTCCTCATGAGACATTTTTGGTGTTGCAGTTTTATTGGCCAGCAGTGCATATTACATAAATATGTATATCTGATATGTGGTATCCTGCGAGCATTATACGGTTTATGGAAACACTGTTGCTCAAAAACAAATTATCGCCCATGCATAAGCAGGATATGGTAAAAAAAAAAAAAAGTACGAAATTTAAGCTTAGAATGCTAAGTTTGCACAAAAGGAGGGGAAGAAACACATCTTCAGAAATGTTACAGCTTGTATTACTTTCCTGTCGAAGGATTTTTTTTTCATCACACATATAGAACTATGGTTTCCTCTTCCTGGTTATGTTATATCGTGTAGAACATGAAACTTGCACATTTATTGGCTCCCATAAAGATGGCGAGATAGCTATTTTTACGTGAATAGTATTATAATAGTTCCGTATAGGCTTAGTATGAGTCATATTGGCATATCACATATCTTATCGACTCTTTTTGTTTCTCGTCCTTACATGTAAAACGTGTGTTTCCTTTATGCAGCGCTCGTCAAGTGTATTTTCAACTCACCATTTTATGTAGTATTTATTTTGTTAAATCTTATGGTAAAACTACCTTGGATAATCGTTAATTTATACACTTGATATTCGTATGAGGATTGAACCTGTAACCACAGAAACTCTGAAAGTAAACGTGCGAAGTTACGCAGCGCGCAGTGTTGGTAAGCGAAGTGTCGCCATATGCTAGTGTTATGTGCAAAAGAGGTCGGGTTTTTGCTGCCGAACGGTTTCACCTTACTTTCTTACATCATAGCCCAAAAACTACGATACAAGGAAAACTCATCACTTTCCCCAGGCACGCCGTACATATATATATATATATATATATAGGCTTTTCACGGTAAAGCGAGTGAAGAGATATAGGCGGATCTTCACAGCGAGGTCTTGAGAGACCGGGAAGTGAGCACTTTTGAAATCACAAATCACTGCCCATAACCACATATATGCTACAGTCCACAATTTCATGGATACTGGCTTCCTGTCAAGTTCACGGCGAATGGATAAATTAATGTTATCCTGCGACTTCACGTATTGCGAGTGTAATGTTTAAATGTATTGCCAGTGAAGCTGGCATTTCTTGTTTTACACAAATTATAATTTGAATTTGCAATCAACTCCACAGTTTGACTTGGATAATGCATGAATGAAATGATCAGAACCACGGCAATGTTAAATTGATGTATGGCAAAAGGATACGAAATTATAATAAAAGTAATTCCCAAGTCAGGCGTTCTAAAGTGCTCAACTAAATGTGAACATCCTCTACAATATAATAACAAGAAATTGTAATAAATAATTTGAAGGAAAACATTACAAAATAATCTATTGCCTAAAAAGAACTGCAAACGAAATCCTTTACTAAGAAGTCGTTAAAGAATTATGAGAGTTAGCTAGTTATAATTGGAACTAAGTAATGATTAAAGTAAAATATTTTCAAGCACGATGCCATTTTTTTAAAATAAGTACCATAGGAAAATGGTTTTTTTTTTTTTTGCGCCTGATTACTGATAGCTGTCACACTGTAGGTAATTAAATACTACAATTTCTTTCATTATGTGTATATAATTTTTAATTTTGCAACCATACTTCTTTTTTAACCTAGCTACTACAGTTAACATTACTTCAAAACATTTCTGCTTAAAAGAGTTCCTGTTTCTTCAGAATTACATTATCTTATTTTCCTACGTAAGAGCCGCTCTCAAGTAAGGTGTGCACCTTTATCTTCTCTGAGAACCACTGGCATGAATTCAGTATGCACTAAAGATGCAAAAATATCTCTGGGAAGGATATGTCCCAAACGTCAGTTTACATACGACGGCATTTTTTTAAATTAGGGATTCAAGGTAAGGAAAGAAGTAGCGTGACTAAAAATAGAAACAGTGGCTCAGTTGTAAATATTTGGAGTCGCATTCGGGAGGACCTAGGTTCGAATCCCGATCCGACCATTATGATCTCAGTTTTCCGTGGTTTCTAGAAAATCACTCCAGGTGAATACTGAGTCGAATACTGGGATGGTTCCTTACCGTTCCCAAATCTTTGAGCAAGTTGCTCCATCTGTAATGACTTCGCTTTCAACGAGACGTTAATTCCCTTCACTCTTGATGGTTCACGACCTACTTAGTAATTTTCTCTCAGCCCACTCTATATCTTCCATCCCTTTACCCTTTTCCGCTCCCTACATACATGTAAAATATACATTGCCGTAAACATAATGTTTTGTTAACATACATCAAACGAATTATTAAACGGCTTGAAACGTGACTTTATAATATTACGGCAAGTATTAATTAAAAAAAAATTAACTGCATGCATTTTTCCTACTAACGGAAATATTTTACTTTTAATGAGACGAAAAACGCGGAAATAATTTCCCTAGCGTATTGCCATAGATAGCAAATATTTACATTATAATTTCTCTAAGGTTGATTTAGGTCCTNATAGAAACAGTGGCTCAGTTGTAAATATTTGGAGTCGCATTCGGGAGGACCTAGGTTCGAATCCCGATCCGACCATCATGATCTCAGTTTTCCGTGGTTTCTAGAAAATCACTCCAGGTGAATACTGAGTCGAATACTGGGATGGTTCCTTACCGTTCCCAAATCTTTGAGCAAGTTGCTCCATCTGTAATGACTTCGCTTTCAACGAGACGTTAATTCCCTTCACTCTTGATGGTTCACGACCTACTTGGTAATTTTCTCTCAGCCCACTCTATATCTTCCATCCCTTTACCCTTTTCCGCTCCCTACATACATGTAAAATATACATTGCCGTAAACATAATGTGTTGTTAACATACATCAAACGAATTATTAAACGGCTTGAAACGTGACTTTATAATATTACGCCAAGTATTAATTTAAAAAAAATTAACTGCATGCATTTTTCCTACTAACGGAAATATTTTACTTTTAATGAGACGAAAAACGCGTAAATAATTTCCCTAGCGTATTGCCATAGATAGCAAATATTTACATTATAATTTCTCTAAGGTTGATTTAGGTCCTTAATTAACCATGAAATATCTCTAGCTAGTTATACATCTAAAAAAAAAATGATGAAAGGAAATTTGAGGGGGGAAAGGAGGGATATGGAGGGAGAGTGAGAGAGAAAAAAAACGTGTCTGGTTATTATCGAGGACTTCCACTACAGCGATGCTGGAAAAGTCAGAAGCCACAGTTGCGCAAAGAAGCCTTCCCCCCGCACCGCCCTCTTCCCACACACAAACCAAATCTTCTTATTTATTTATTTACTTTTGGCGCCAGCTCCTCTGCAGACGGACGAGTAAAGCTACTACCAAAGCGTGGAGGGGGGATAATGGTGGGAGGGGGNGGGCGTTATTTCGACACGGCCGGTCATCGCGGGCCGACGCGCGGTGGGCGGTGTGTCTTGGGAAGACCTGGAGGGGGAGGGACGCACGAGTCAAGGTTTTGGGTCAGCGTGAAGTGACATAGGCGCGGACAGCGACGCTTTGGCGGCAGCGCGCTCTGACCTCTGGGTGACTTCACCTGCATCTGCAGGTGCAGCTGTAAATAGCAGGGACATATCCAGAATTTATTTTTCAATATGGAAAACAAAGGGTGGTTTGGGAGGTGGGGAGGGAGAAATACCCTAAATATGAGGATTGACACTAGCGGTTTTGCGGGGCCGCGGTGGCTGAGCGGTTAGCCTGCACGCCTCCCACCAAGGCAAACCGTGTTCACTCCCCGGCCGGGCCACTCCCGTATTTTCGCATGTGGGGATCGTGTCGGACGATGCCAATGGTCAACGGATTTTCTCGGGGATCTCCCATTTCCCCTGCCCTTTCATTCCAGCGGTGTTCCATACTCACCTCAATCACCCTCACTGGCTCTCAAGACCTCGCTGTTAAGAGCCACCCAAATCTCTTCACTCACACACTAACGGTTTAGCCTACAATTTTCGTTAAGTTTAAATAAAGAGACGATTTATGTTGATAAATAACTTATTTTAATATTTATATAATAAATGAATGTAATATATTTTTATATAGACATGCTTTCCATTTAAAAAAGTAATATTTGTACAAAAATAAATTATTTTTTTGCGTAGCGAGCAGTAGCTTTCTCTATCGACCANACATTTAAAAAAGTAATATTTGTACAAAAATAAATTATTTTTTTGCGTAGCGAGCAGTAGCTTTCTCTATCGACCAGCTCGTTCGGGTCGTCCCAGAATATGTAGTCAGTGTTCTCATCGTCATCTATCTTCTTCAGACCTTCGCCGCTTTTCAGTGCTAGGCCACTGAAGAGTTCTGCGAGAATGCCGATTTTTTCGTAATCATAGTCCTTATAAACACCTGTCTCATAATTGTTATCTTGGTAAAGTCAATGTGCGAGTTCAAACAACGTCTTGTATTCCAGCAGGTCGGATTCTGTAAACTCTCTGGGCTCCTTGTGAAATAGAAGTTCGTAAAGCCCGGGGGTTCCACGTGTCTTGTAATCGCCTACTTGGATGATCCCACCATGTAGAAACTCTATTTCATTACCACCGAGTAACCGTTTATCATTATGCCTGTATACTACACATGTCGTATTATTATTGCGAGATGTGTACGATCGTAGGTAGCAACGAACCAGAGCATTTGGTTTGAAGACTTTCTTCCGTACTTCTTGTGGGACAAATCCGCATCCTAGCCATCGTCCCGATCTGTTTGTACTACATCATGTTTACGCTTCTTCATCGGGTCAGCAGTATTGATGATTTCGTTCTTCATTACTATAGGTGCTCCATCGTTCTCCCGGAGCACTTTGAGACAATGAGTAACAGGCTTAAAAATTTCTTCATTTATAAGGTCGCGAATAATGTTAACTCTCTTGGCGAGTNTTTGAGACAATGAGTAACAGGCTTAAAAATTTCTTCATTTATAAGGTCGCGAATAATGTTAACTCTCTTGGCGAGTCAATACTCCGAGTGAACAGACTGAATAGATCGATGTAAGTCGCTAGCAATGTCCGACATCACACTGAAGGAAAATANAAATACTCCGAGTGAACAGACTGAATAGATCGATGTAAGTCGCTAGCAATGTCCGACATCACACTGAAGGAAAATAGTTACTGTTGCTCTCTTTTATACGTTTAGTCGTGCATCTCCGTCATAATACTTTCAATCTTGCCCAGGCGTCCACTGCAGGCATACAATATGTCCCTGCTATGGTTCTGAATATCTGTTTTCGTGACTAGACGGGAAATCTAAGCATCGAATGTATGACCTATGGAATCTTTCAGCCCTTTCATATTCTCTTCATTTTTCGCCGATGCCATATTCAATTTGTCTGCAATTTGTCTTTGAACACTCGTTACCTACTCGTCCATGGCCACCATATCACGGACTANGCCATATTCAATTTGTCTGCAATTTGTCTTTGAACACTCGTTACCTACTCGTCCATGGCCACCATATCACGGACTATCTCGGCTTCCACATGCTCCATCTTCACCCCGAGCTCGGACAGATAGTTGCTAAAGAATGCGTTTTATTCGGTTCAACATACTGCACAATTTCGAGATGATGGCATTACCAGTTTCGTGGACGAAATTTTTAGTACCAGCATCCTCGGATCTTTCGGGTTCACCAACATTTCGAATTATTATACTACCAGCATCGCAGGTTCCATCGTTTCTTGGTANTCCTCGGATCTTTCGGGTTCACCAACATTTCGAATTATTATACTACCAGCATCGCAGGTTCCATCGTTTCTTGGTACGAGACAACCTCCATCTTCGTATTTATCAAAACGCAGCTTGAGGCTACTTTGCCCGAATTTTGATATGCAGTAACTCATTCTCGATGGTCAACGATGAACTGATCGAATCCCTGCCAGTACCTCCCATTATATAGGGGTCAGTCCTTAACGATCGTCAAAAATCCATACTTGTCTTTCCAGCACAAGGCGCACAGACTCTTTAAGTCTGATAGCATCATGTCTGTATTNTCGTCAAAAATCCATACTTGTCTTTCCAGCACAAGGCGCACAGACTCTTTAAGTCTGATAGCATCATGTCTGTATTAACATGAGCTTCGTAAACATGCCGCAAATTCATATCGTTCATGCGAAACAACACCAACGTGTTTGCATTGTCACGAAGCAGCTGTTTGGATATGCGCGAATAAGTCTAGTTGAGGTACACACTGTCCACCTTTGCGTGCCATCCCATGGTAAAGTACTCCTGGATGTACTTTTGTTTCTCGCAGGCNTGAGGTACACACTGTCCACCTTTGCGTGCCATCCCATGGTAAAGTACTCCTGGATGTACTTTTGTTTCTCGCAGGCAATGTCATCAAAAACAAATATCGAGTTTGGCAATGTTTCACTAGGTGGCATGACTGCATCATTACCGTTTCAAGGAAAATAACCCACGTCATCCACAGCTTGCAGTACTCATGCCAGTCGTTGGTATTTCGGTTGCTGGAGCGATTTCAAATATAGGTACACGTGCTTGAGCCGAAGAACATTCTCTTCTTCCAGCAGACTCAGTAGGACGCATGCTTTCCCACAATTTGATGGTCCAGTGATGATCCACCTCACTGTATTCGGAAATAGGCTTCCATGTCGTGATTCGTGGGAGATATCTTCATCTTCAGCATAAATGCGTATGGGCAGAGTAGCATTTTGCTTGATAATTAGTACATATGTTACCATTTTTATCTTGGGGTGAGTGTCGGGCTATGTGCGGAGCTAAGTACGGTGCTGATTGTGGTTCTAAATGTGGTGCTAAGTGCGGTGCTAAGTGCAGTGTTAAGTGCGGTGCTTATTATGGTGCTAAATTATATGCTAAATGCGGTGATAACTGCGGTGCATGCAACGTAACTGCGGTGCTGATTGTAGTTGCAGAGAACCAGTGCTGCATGTTTTAGAATGTCTCTTCAAAATATCACTCCGTGTAAACTGCTCTGGCATAGTTTGCACTGAGATGCCATACTTGAACTTTTCTTTTTGCAGGTCGTTATTTCGTTTCGATGCATGCTGCGCAAAGCTGTAAATGCTTTCCGCAGAAACGATAAAGCAGATGCATCATTTACACTTTAGGTCCGTACTGTTCCAAGTCTAGAATGAAACTGAAACAAAAAAAAAAGTATAAAATAAGCGTATTTATAATTTTCTCGCTCAGTTCACCGCGATGTCTCGAAGAGGTAAGACAGTAGCTGGAAGCGGGATCGTCGAGTAGCTCGTCAAAAATCTACAGTTCAAGCTGCACATTACCGAATACAAGTTGTGCGGGTCGGCAACGAAGANGTCGAGTAGCTCGTCAAAAATCTACAGTTCAAGCTGCACATTACCGAATACAAGTTGTGCGGGTCGGCAACGAAGAAGGCTGCCATGTGTTGTCACAGGCATCAATGCACTGGACGAGGCGTGCAAGCAGCACGACATCGCTTACTCCCTAAACAAGGATTTGAACCCGATACCAGGCAGACAAGACACTTGCACAGAAGGTCGATGTGATAAGAAAATCTTCAGACACTGGACTCGGAGAAAAAATAGCCATGTGGGGCGTATCCAATGTGATGAAGGCCAAGGTGAAGATAGGAATGGGTGATAAGAGCAAGAGAAAGTCACATGTTAAAATGGGAAAAGGTACAGAGAGCAAGAGAAAGGTACAAGTGAAACGAAAAACAGTGACAAAGGGAAGAAAAGCATNGTCGAGTAGCTCGTCAAAAATCTACAGTTCAAGCTGCACATTACCGAATACAAGTTGTGCGGGTCGGCAACGAAGAGATCTAGCTAAAAGGCTGCCATGTGTTGTCACAGGCATCAATGCACTGGACGAGGCGTGCAAGCAGCACGACATCGCTTACTCCCTAAACAAGGATTTGAACCCGATACCAGGCAGACAAGAAACTTGCACAGAAGGTCGATGTGATAAGAAAATCTTCAGACACTGGACTCGGAGAAAAAAAAGCCATGTGGGGCGTATCCAATGTGATGAAGGCCAAGGTGAAGATAGGAATGGGTGATAAGAGCAAGAGAAAGTCACATGTTCAAATGGGAAAAGGTACAGAGAGCAAGAGAAAGGTACAAGTGAAACGAAAAACAGTGACAAAGGGAAGAAAAGCATNAAAATGGGAAAAGGTACAGAGAGCAAGAGAAAGGTACAAGTGAAACGAAAAACAGTGACAAAGGGAAGAAAAGCATGCGTGACCAAAAAAACATCTACCTGCAGTTTTTTTACATTGCTTTTGCCTGCACTCAGGGCACTCGAGGGCATATCTGGAGCCACGAGTGGTATCGTCTGAGCCATTAACACAGCATCGGACGAATGAAAGCAGTTGTCCTATGTCGAAAGACATAATGCAAATACAGACGCTATAGCCATGGGTAAAAAAACGGCCAAAGCCTCTACCTAAGGCCATGCCCAGTAGGAGGTGGAAGTGTGCAAAAGCGATGGAGCAGGAAGAGGCAATAATGAAATCTCTACCGAAACGACCGCTCACTAATATGGACACCTGCACAAACATTGAAAATACCTAAGTTTTGACGAATGTTTATGAGAGACGAATTGCCTNCTCACTAATATGGACACCTGCACAAACATTGAAAATACCTAAGTTTTGACGAATGTTTATGAGAGACGAATTGCCTAAAAAAAAAATGTAATGAGTGCACCATAATTAATCTGGACACAGCAGCCGGACCTGGTATGCACAGGGTAACATATNAAAAAAAAAATGTAATGAGTGCACCATAATTAATCTGGACACAGCAGCCGGACCTGGTATGCACAGGGTAACATATATAAAATTGGGCAGACATGCAGACTATTATGACAGTTTTGGGAATTGGCGTTCTCTACTCGAACTGCGATGGTACCTGAAATATACCAAATTAACATACAATTACGAAACGAAACAGATGCGTAACACGTCGAACTGTGGACATTTGTGTCTTCGCTTCTTGGGTAGCTCGTAGAATTAAATGCATAAAAAGCTATACATCATGAGGGAACAGTTAGTAATGTAGATAACGCTTACCTTGACGGGTCGTAGCTCCGGGCTGCGTGCAGTACACTTTCCACCGCTCGATCTAGAAGGGGGAATGGTACATAGGCCTTGTCGATTTTCAAACCTACAATGCGATACTGAACATCGATGGAAATAACTGTAAGATGTACCTCGTAAAAAGTGGTAATGTCTCCAATAAAGTAAAATTTCCCGTAGGATTTTTATGAAATAGACGACATTGCAAGGTACATTGAAGATTCGCTGTCCCCCCACATGGTTTTGAACTACATGGGAATCCGATTACTCTGAAGAGTGTCATTAGATGCAGCGAAGATATCGACTTTACGAAACCAGATACTATCGTACCGATTCTGGGGTTCGAGCCACACATCTACGAAGCTGGCAAAATACACGAGTCGTCGAGGCCCATAAACATTTTGCTAGTCAATGTGATACGAATAAACTGAAATTTAGNGCTGGCAAAATACACGAGTCGTCGAGGCCCATAAACATTTTGCTAGTCAATGTGATACGAATAAACTGAAATTTAGCGAGTGGCACATACCTCAATGGTAGGCGGAGCAATATGCTGCATGAGTTTTCGCCGATGGTCCCTCCAGGTTTTAAACTGGTCGTAGCACAGCAAAGCAACATTTATGTTCTGGTCGTCGCGAAAAGAGTACACGAGGTGGTGACAGTCGTCGACCAAAAAACATAGTTGGTAAACTTTCGANCGTTCTGGTCGTCGCGAAAAGAGTACACGAGGTGGTGACAGTCGTCGACCAAAAAACATAGTTGGTAAACTTTCGAAACGAAGAAATCACTCTACGCCTGCATTTGAGAAGATGGGAATAATATTTACGTCAACCAGAACCAATAAAACAAAGTGCTGTGCAATATCTGCAATTAGTACATTGCAGGTCTCCTAGGAGTTAACACATTCTAGCGAGATTTTCTTCCGCAGTCTCGGCTTCAAAGTCAATCGCAAAGGATGATTACCTAAACATCGAAGAACCGGCCGTTTTTGAAGACAGCATAACGAAGGTGGAATTTCATGCATACCATCCTTTCCTGATCCGACCATACACACTACCATAGGAAGTTCAGATTGCGGTTCAACACCAAGATATCTGCTGTCTTCCTTGCCTGTCTTTCCTGCGAATTAGGGGGACTCTAACGAAAGAAGATGGGTCCAACTTGGCATTGACGAAAATAATGAGCAATGAAATTCTTCACCTAATCGATCGCATCATGTATTTTCTCAATGTGTCGAGGTGGAGCAGTCGCAAGATGTGGGCATAACCTCAACGATCAAAAATTACCTTTCGCTCACGCCGAATGAGCTGTCTGCGGCCAAGATGGCCATCTGGGGAATCGAAGATGACTACAGTGTTCTTATATATTATATACTCTGGAGGCAAGTTCGAAGTGTGCATCCCGCTCTCCGTGCTCTTGGGATTCGCCGAAGACTGTAAACGTATTATCTTCAATTCTAAGCATTAACTGGTGCTGCTTCTAGCTAGTACGAATGCAGATGCCATAGTGGGTACAGGAGAAAACATGGAGACAGTGGAACAGAATTTATAGTCTATTGAATGGATGCTGCCTAACATACAGTTGAGCACCGCAGAACACATAAAAATGTTGAAGAATGTGGAAGATGGCAAAAACATCGATGTGGTTTTCAGAACGTGGAGTCTCGAGACATACGTCGGATTGCCAGCAAGCCAGCAAATCAACTGGATGGTGAAGTCCAGCTTTGCTTCTGAGAAACCAAAGTACATCATCAATGGGCTACAGACCGAAAAACAGCACAATGTGAGGGTGAGTCGTTCGCAGTTCGACACATGTAAAATAGAAAATGTGAAAATATTTTTTAATATCGAAAGCTATCTGTACGTTGACATGAACATGAACTTTGAAAGTGGGCAGTACCTGCTGGCATGTCAGATGTATGCTCAATTACAAAATGCATGTTATGGATGCCTCCAATCCACGATAGTGAGCCTTGATACTTTCAAGAGTTTGGCTCTGCTCATGGTGTTCGATGCGAGTAAACAGGACGAGCATGTTACCTCCAATGTGATCGCCTGCAGGATCAAATTCACTATACATGGAAATATTCCTGCTAACACGTACACATTCCGCCTGATACATCACGGTAGGCTTGTACCTTGTATCGTACAATTACCGAGACAAGAACGTCAAAATACTGCCATGAGTGCAGTTGAAAATATATAAATATAACTGTTCACACACTAGAACTGTTTAATCGTTTTCGAGCATCTTCAGCTTTAAGATGTACTGTAATCTGCAGGGTTTCCAGAGTCAAAATGACTTCGTGC
>NQII01001971.1:430333-451809 GCA_002778355.1 Clitarchus hookeri | reverse complement strand
CCCCCATTCCTACTGTTTATTTGTGGAAACTATTGGACGAGAAAATCAAGAAAACAAATGCCTGGCGAAACAAGCACTACCATGAAATGGAGTGGGACGAAGGCAAGATTCCATACTACCAGGTGGGAAACGTGCTGCGAGACTTGTTGATGAAGTACGCGAAGGCCCTGATTTATGTAGCAGGACCTGAGCAGAAAAAAATGCTTATTGACTTGTGTAAATCTACTGGATGTCCTTCTCTGTGCAAGCTGACCAAACTTTACGAGTATTCGCATCGTCATGTCTGCGACAGGTCAGAACCTGACTGGGCCTGCGCACGCACTGAAGAATGTGCAGCTGCTGCACAAATGGCGTGCCTCGTACTTGGACCAGGAATCGACTGCCTACGACTAGACATGACGTCACCCGATCTTCTAGAATTTTATGGTTCAAGGTCTTTGAAGATCATGGGCACAGGGTCAATGCTAATGGTCAAGGTCATCTTGATATAAATATGGCTGAAGTAGTCAGTTACATATGCTCGCGGACTTTCATGAATTTATTCGATTTTACCATTTTTTCTTGATTTATCGTTTTTAAGGTTATTGGGGACAATATCACTGGCATCCAACATGGTGGTCGCAGTCGTCGATGTAAAGTTTTCGTCGATTTTTTTCTAATTTTTTGAGATTTTTTTGGTTTCAAGGTCATTTAATGTCAAGGTAGAAGGTCAAGGTCACGGGTTAAAAAGGAACCCTCAATTCCTTCCAGTAGCTCGTTTTGGAAAATAAGGCGCTCGTTCTTTGTAAATTAGGGGCTGGTGCTTTTTGAAGGAAAATGGCAAATTGTAAGCGACGAAAAATAAAATTTTAAGCGAAAAAAATGTCAATTTCGAGGGAATCGAAGGAAATTTTGGGAGAAAATCGTTGCCAGATGACTGGAATTATAAAGCTTGAACGGTGCCTGGCGCCTGACCTCCAGCCCTTTGTGCCAGAACGCATATAAATATACTACTGATATTACTGGTATCGCCAGTATGGTTTCTGGTGTTGCAAATTAGAAATTTTTTAATGCGTACTGTATTTAAGCTGGCAAAGTATTTGTTTCGTTATCGCAATCTATCAATTGTGTTGGGTGACAGTAATATCAACAAATCATAACTTTGAGCAGAAGCGCGGCTTAGGAATCAGTTGCCCACAAGGAAGATCACAGGGCACTGAGCTTCGCAGAGTACAGTACGGGTCAAACATAAGCTTCTTTTGCAACATGTAGACGTCTAGAGTGGGCATGATAGGGTTTGAGAATATATGCTATTTTTACTCTGTGCTCGTACCAAAACCATTATTATTCAAAATTTGTTCAACTGTTACTCCGTATTATTTTATTCTGCTCCTACGGCGGCCACGGTAACTGACAGCTTGCCTTCCACAAAGTCTAACCAGGTACAATCCCCGGTCGGTTCGCTCCAGATTTTCGTAAGTGGAAATATTGCTGGACGACGCCGTTGGTCGGTGTGTTTTCTCGGGGATTTCCCGTTTCCCCCGACCCTTCATTCCGGCGCTGCTCCATACTCACCTCACTTCACCCTCATAAGCTCTCAATACCTCGATGTTAAGAGCCGCCCAAATCTCTTCACTCGCTCACTTTCCTCTGCTCCAAAGTGAAGTTTGGAAACACAGGCGTGTAGTTAAGAGATGGAAATGGTATACCCGAGTGCCCTGCTTCGTCAAGTGGCGCCTGAGGTGATGTGAGCACAGCGCGTGTGGCCTAGGGTGGCGCTTGTCCGTGTTTGGTAGGGCTGCCAGAAGTTGTCCTTGACATCCACGTGGCCTCGTTTTACTGCCCGCTAGTAGCCCTGACGGCTTTCAAACAAACCTACCGCTTTTCCCGCCCGCATCTGTCCATTGTCCTCAACAAAATTGCACTTACACAACAAACTAATAATTCACAGCGTGCTGACTCATAACAAAAACAGACTTAGCGACATGTCTTTCGTCTGGTATCTATCTTTATAACATCGTAATTATTTTGTGTACTGCTTTGTCACTCCGCGCATGATTAATATCTCTTGTGAGACATTTGGTGGCACACGACATCGAGGGCGAGGTTGTATGTTTTAAACAATCAGTTCTCGGCTCTCATTAAAGAAAATTAAAATGAAGTTGAATACAAGTTTTGTATTTTATACGTATTATCTTCTTCCTACACCCTTATTTTTAATTTCGTAAACTTCTACTGAATCCATAATAACCCTCTTAATATACCCGGTTTGTTAAATTTTGACTCTATAGGCTGTTCATAGTTAATTGAGAACTTTTGAAATAAACTTTTGAAAAATATCACTATCACTACCTGCATATTTTTTGACAAGCACTCTCACTGGCGTGCTCCCAGTAAAGTTGGTAACGTCGGAGAGAAAGTAGTTCCACTTATTAACGTTGAGTTAAAAGTGTTACGAAAACATCTCTGAATACTAGAATAATTTATTTTGCTCTTTATGTTTTTTTTTAAATGCATATAAGAGAAGGAATTATACAATTTTTAAAATATGCACTTTTATAATAATTTCACTATTTAACTTGACCGACGTACGATTACAGTGATCAGGCCCGTGGCAATGTTAATTTTACGTATAGTGCAAGAGTACAGAATGTACATACAAGTAGATATAAAGCCAGGCTTTAAAAAGTGCTCAGATTACCGTGAACAGCCCATATTTATTCTTTAGTAATGTCGTTGAATGGCGTAGGGTTACGGCCAATTTTATTCACCGCTATCTACACTGCGCTGAGAGGCTTCGCCATACTCCCTCACACCCAGGCACAGCTGTTTGTTTACAGCACGGAAAAAAAATCGGTTTCTTTTTCAAGAACACTGAATGTTTTCCTGTGATTTGAAAAAAATTGCGTGACACATTTTTTAGTCCAGTTTACTGGGAAAATTTTAAGTTGTTTTTCGTTGCCTATCTCCAAAAGGGGGGCACATCCGGATGGATATTTTTTGCATTCATTTCTATCATCAGGGTTATTTTATTGTGAACACGTTTTATACCCCCTATTTTTAGGAACACGTCAAAGAAATAAATGATTAAATTTCAATGGAATAATATTTATTTGTTTACCTATGAACGGAAAATGTATATATACAGAATGTACCATAAGTGTTAAATAACCCATAAACAGCAGATAGGTCAGGAAATGTCCTACCAGAATATAGCAATTTGGCCTTAGTAAACGTGGCTTCGCTTTCACGATAATGGTACGAGGGTTATTCGGAAAGTAAGGTCTGAATCGCCGTAGCTAATCTAATGTCGCGCGAACATTGTAACGCGCATGCGCACCGACTCCCGGCATGCCTTGCTCGTCAAACGACGCCATTTGCATTGGTATTGTTGCTGTGTGCTGTTTACAGTGTCAGTTCAAATTGTTTAAAACAATCAGCCCACCGACTGTGAAATACGGTCAGTGATTCGGTTTTTGACAGCAAGGAACGTTTCAGCAGCGGAAGTTCATCGACAGATAAATCAAGTGTGTGGCTCTAATGCAATGAGTGACAGCAAAGTACGTAAGTGGGTGAGAGTTTTCAAGGACGGGCGGGAAAATGGCCATGATGAACCGCGATCAGGCCGACCATCAGTGATCACAGAAGATTTGGTCAAATCCTTGGATGAAAAGATTCGTGAAGACCAGCGATTAGCAATTTCAACTTTAGCATTGAAATTTCCAAAAGTGGGTAGAACAACTTTGCACAAAATTGTCTCTGAAAATTTGCATTTTCACAAATTGTGCGCACGTTAGGTTCCCAGACTACTTACTGAGGAACACCGAATGAAAATAATGGCTTGTGCTCTTGATTTTTTGGACCGATATCATAAGGAAGGTGATCAATTTTTAGAGAAGATCGTCACAGGGGACGAGGTGAAAGAAGCAGTTACAGACTGGTCATCCTCACGGCAGACGTCTATGACTAAGGCATACAAAAGCGTGTAGAACGTTATGAAAAATGTTTAAACAAATATGGAAAATATGTATAAAAATATAGAAACATGTAGGGAATTAAATAAAAAAGTTTTTTGAAAAAATGTGTGATGGTATATGTTTTATACGAAATCGGACCTTACTTTCCGAATAACCCTCGTAGGTGATTGGAAATGTCACAAACATCTACATGAATTCTGTATTTTGTGCATCACTGCTATAAACTGTCATATATAGATATTTTGTTGTTTGCGATATATTGCCAAATAATGCTGCTACCGAACTTGTATGACAGCTCTGCAACAAATATTACGGTTTTCTTAGAAAATAATGTCCTATTTACTTTTAGAATTTATTTAACACTGTTTGCGAAGATTTAATGTTGTTTAGAAACCATTGCTATGAATTTGGCACAGGAACTAAATGTTACCAAATTACAATGTGACCTTGATGTAAATATATTTATTGTCACAGTTTGCTGCGTTAGAGTACAGTAAGGCGATGTTAACGTACAAACAGTATTTACCACAGTGTATAAAATATTGAGAAAAGAGTGTAATAAAACAAATCAGTATATTTCCATGCATTATTAACAACAGTTCAAATAGTTTTCCTCTTGCCCTGGTGCAGGCTATGCACTGCCGAATGAGTACATTCCTTGTACAACATGCACCTCCCTTCCGCAGCAATCCTTAGGCGCCCACGTAATTCCTCAATACAGTTAATAGGTCTTGCATTGAGGGTAAAAGGGACGGGCAGATTTTAAATTTGGCTTTTTATTCCACGTCCCTGCACCTTGCCTCTAACAACAGGAGTCTGTAGTGCGTTAGTGTAAGTCGCATTGGACACATCTCAGCTCTGGATTAAGTGCGCTATTATGTCGTGTGCTGAGAACGTGGGCATGTTTCGATTAACGGTTTGGAGGCTGTTGATGTAGGATCCATCTAGTCTGCAATACCTCAACGACAGTTTATTCCACGCGAGTATGCTAACGTGCACTTCGTCTGTAGTGAAAGCAGATGCAACGAAAATGCAGCGGCTGCGCTCTATCAAGACAGGTGCTCAGACGCACGCCGTCCCGACTAACACGTGTTTATTGCAGTATACAGCATACTCTGTTTATCACAGTATACTCTGAGGGACGGATCCCTGGTGTTGGAACTGGCAGTACCAGTGAAGGAAGATCCCGTCAAGACATTAGCGACGCCGTTCTTGAGGAAGTTGAGGCAGATCCATCCACGTACGTACATGCTATATCGAGACGCACTGGCATAACCAAAACAATGGTGCATTAACTTTTACAACACTCCCAGCTGTTCCAATTCTATATCCAATGCTTACAAAATGCTGCAGGCTATCACGTCAGTGTGGTATTTTGCCAGAAAATGTTGCGAAGAAACCAGGAGGGTCCTGATATTATAAATAATACTTTATAGATGGATGAATTATCCTGCAAGAGAGATTATTATTTAAAATCACATAACATGCATAGTTAGCAGTTTGAAAACCCTCACTTGAGAACATAAGATAGTTAAATATCAATTTAAAATCAATTTGTGGACTGGGATCCCCAATGGCCAAGTGATACGCCCATTTGAATTACCACCCACTGTGAATACAGCAAGTTATTTACATTTCCAGCAAATTTGCACTGAGGCAGTCAATGTAGCTGCAAAATTATGGATGCCCTGCTGACTGTGGGACACATGTTCGAGCACATTTGGATGTCACATATCCACAGAGATGGATCGGCCGCTTCGATCCAGTTGTGTGGCCATCCCGATCACCTAACCTGAACTCTGTGGACTTTCCTACTGCCATGTTTGAAAGGTAAAGTATATGCAAGATTCATTAACTCCACTGAGGAACTAGGTGAGTGTGTAAATATTGCCATGAAAGAAATAACATGTTTTACGTGCATGTCATGTACATAATGTATTCATTCGATGGTGCAGAGCCTACATCAGAGCAGGAGGACAACATTTGAACAACTTTTGTAATTCTTATGTTTAGTAAATGTATGCAAAAGTATGTATTTGTTTCATTCCACTCTGTTCTCAATATCATATACACACAATTACGAATAACTTAATCTTTGTATGTTAAAGTAAAATTACTACATCCTGATGTAACAAACTGTGTAAATATGCACATTTAGGTTACGATTTTAGTGTGGTAACATATAGACCCTGTGCCACCATCATAGCAATAGTTTTGTTTCTAAAAGAAAATATCAGATGTATTATACCTTTTTAGACTTTCTACTAAATAACGTTTACATTACATAAATCCTCTTAGTTTTAGTACATGTTGTTTACGTTAAACAATGTTAAAACTACGCAGACTTAGATAAACGCAAATCCTAAATAAGACGTTACTTTCTAACGGAACCGTAATCTTTGCCGCAGAACTTTCATGACAGTTCAATAGCGGAACTATTCGGCAATACGCTGCAAATAACGAAATAGCAATATACAAAATGTCTATAGCAGTAGCGCACAGAACACAAGATGAAGGTAGAGGTTTGTTACGTTTCCAAACACGTACCAGTATCATGAAAATGGGTCCCACCTGACCGTAAGCAGACTGCGGCACGTTGCACATTGGCGTTCTGCCATTGCAGGTTCACAAGTACATTTCGGAGTTGAGTGAGTGGTGGCCTCCATGATTGTCCGTTCCAACTGGTTTCCGTCTGGTTTCCGTCCACTGTAAACCCTACTCTTCCTCTTCACTTACGTGGATACTCTGTATTCAGTAATTAAGTCACAGCCCTGCTGAAGTGTGGAGGAGCCTTATTCTGCTGCAGCCACATGTCACGTCATACTGATAACGGCACACCTTCCATTAAGAGTGGTAAGTCGGTTTCCACAAATTATCTGTAGTAATGATTTCCCTGAATGAAATGTGGCGCAATGAGATGATTTACAATTTATCCGCACCACACATCCTCTGAAAACCGTTCTTGGAAATGTGTTATTATTGCATTTCCGTCACTGTAACAGTGAAACGGAGCTCTATGGCCTACATGTGCATATGACTCTTTTTGTTGCTAATGACCTCTAGAACACGCTGGCGAAGTTGGTCGCTTTCGTCGCGGAACATCCAATATATGTGTAATATATAATATACATATATAATTATGTCTATTTATCACTGGATACTTTCGGTGTATCGCTGTAAGAAATTTTTCTGGTAAACTTTCTAACATGTACATGGAATTTTTTAACCTATAAGTAGCGTGAGACAGTTACCATAAATTACAGTAGGAAACAAATACGGAAGTGTTTATTACGGTTACTATGTGGATTTGGTAATGACAGTACCCATTTGGCTGTTTCATATACCTTTTCAGAAGCGCTACCACGTTTGTATAAGGAAAAACTTCACCATGACAGTTTTCGTATCATTCCTAAACACTGGTGTAATAAATTTCCAAACTATTTCTTAGAATTTAATTAACTGACTAGGATTGTTCTGATAAATTAATTAGGTCCGCTTTTTGTTGCTATTATAGCCTCAGTTCTTTGAAAAATATTTTGCAGCAAATTACAATAGGTACGTACGAATTTGGTTTCATTCCTCCTTCAATATGATGAACAGCTCCATGATGTTACGTGGACCATTTGGCTTGGTTTTCAACCTGCGCTATCATTCCAAATTGTTCATTGGAGTTGGAGTCACGACTTCACGCTGACCATTTCAGTTTATCCCTTCCAGTGTTATCAAATCAATTAATTTATGGCCTTTGGTTTGTTGACGAGTATACTGTCAAGCTTAAAACGAAATGTGCTTATTATAAATTGCTGCCGTAATGTAGGTAAAACTTATTGTCCGCAATTCCTTCTTTCTGTACACATGATATTTGAATGATCATGGTACAAGAAAGAAAAGTTTATTACGTAATCAGCACGTAAGACTTAATAAACGATAACAAAACTATGAATACATTGGTATTAAATTTTTAGATACATTCCCTTAGGTTTGCGAAGTGTGTCATAAAATGTATTAAACAGCATAACATATTCTGTCTACTATAATGATTACGTTGTGACTTGACCTTGTACCATTTCGCACAGTGACTTTGAGTAACAACTTAGCTGCAGGTTGCCTATAACCTTTGTTCTGACAGGAAATACTACTCAGATATTTTTTAAGTGATCCTTTTGGTTAAACTATCAGTTTTACATTATGAATATTGCTGTTATATTACGTTGACATAAGCTCACAGAATAAAAAGAGCGTCAAGATAGTATAACAGCCTGCAAGCCGACGAAAATCGTATTAGACCAAACGTGGATCTTATCACTTCAAGTTCATATCACATATCTTCATCTCATCACTGCCGCGTCGGCTTGGATAGCAGAATATTAAGCGTAAATAAAAGACTCATCAGAAGGAATTTCCCACCAGATTTGATAGCGAATTGGTCGAGTTGTTCCTGAGATNCCCCCCTCCCAAGGAACAAAAACCAAATTGGTTTCACGATATTTCCAGAATGACTGACGTTTGAAGCTATTGCACTGCTGGCTATTAAAACTGCAACACAAAGAAGGACGCACCTAAAGTACCCTACATTGGGTATATAAGTTGAACAGGGCATAACAAAGGCTTAATAAGTTATTCAGCTGAGTAGTGCAGCATGTGAGCCATTGGCGACACTGATAAGCGGTATATAAGCGGAGATCGTGTAGCAGCTAAGAAAGATAATGACATTGTGTTTCTCCGTTGTTCGTGTGCACAGACGGAGTTAGCATACTGTTTCGAAGAATACGACAACCATACGAACCGGTTTCTTCCTTTGACCGGAGGAGAATCGTCGCCGTTGAGATGAATGCAACCACAGTGGATATGGGATCAGTAGGTCGATGAGAGACGGGAGATGAGCGACGTGTTCGAAGCTAGGTGTCTCACCATCGAGCGCGAGGACAAACATCTGGTGCGCATGGCCGTACAGCCACATCAAACTTTCTCGCTCAGGAGTTCAGGCATGTGGCACATCAATCTGTGTACGCACGTAGGGTGCGTCGCCGTCTGCAGCATCTGAACATCGTGTACAGCAGCTCACTATTGCGTCTGCCACAGACTGCTCACCACATGCACTTGCGACTACAATGGTGCGTGGAACGTAGGGTCTGGAGAGACGAATGGCATGATATCGTCCTCTCTGACAACTCCCGCTTCTGCTTGCAGCACCACAATGGTTGCATCCATGCTTGGCGGCTCCTTGGTGCACGCATAGCTTAGTCATGCATTATGCATTGTCGTGCCAGCCAAGCACATGAAGTTATGATATGGGATTCCATCGTATTTCAGTCCCGTTTACGCCTAGTCCACATCGCTTGTACGCTGACCATCATCTGTTACATTGCAGAGTTGTTGGAGTCTATTGTTGTCCCCTATCTACAGAGCCAGCCTCGGCCCCTGTACCAACAAAAAATAGCGCGACCGCATACGGTACACATCTTCCGACGGTTCCTGGATGACCGCAATGTCACACTGCTTCGTGGCCCGCGTGGTCACCGGATCTCTCGCCCATCGAAAACGTGTGGTTCATGGTCGGACAAATGGCCTGCCACAGGACACCCGCAGGCACAATGGATAAATTTTGTGCTCGCATCGAAACAGCGAGATACCCCAGACGGACATCCAAAGTCTCTTCCTCTTAAGTCTCCCGTCTACCTGGAACTTTTACGCGTTTGAGACCGCATCAAGTGCATCATCGCCGCTAAGCGCGAGACACTGATCTGGCGTGTGTACCTTTGGGACCTTCAGCGGTGACCCTATTATTTTATTAGTAGAAAGTTTGTAAGAAGGTTCAATGTAGGGCCATTGAGTAGTTTTTATGGATCTGACGCGTATATTTTGAAATACAGTGCTTTGAGAAAGTCGTTTTTAGCCATTTCGCAGTACTCAGAACCTGTTTTTCTAAAGTGCGTGACGTCTTGAAAGCACTCAACAGCCCACCTCTGATGTCTCTAAAGTGTACACTTAAGAAAATATTCGGAATTTACCGTAGCAGTGTATACGCTTAATAAGAAATCGGGAACGGTAATTTTTTTCCCCATATATATTCACTGTAGCGTTCCTACATTTACTCAGTAAACAGTCAAATGCGTAGGGTGAGTGAGTGAAGAGATCTGGGCGGCTCTTAACAACAAGGTCTTGATAACCGATAAGGGTAAAGTGAGATGAGTTTGGAGCAGCGCCGGATTGAAAGGATAGGGGAAACGGGAGATCCCCGAGAAAACCCACCAACCAGCGGCACTGTCCAGCACGATTCCCTCTTGCAAAAATCCGGAGTGAACCGACTGGGAATTGAACCAGTTTCGCCTTTGTGGGAGGCGAGCAGTCTAACCGCTCAGCCACCGTGCCCCAAATGCGTAAGGGGAAGTTCCCGACTTTGTATAGTAATGATGCTAAAAATTCCTATATCTGCAGCTAGATGTGTGGTATTATTTCCATACAGTGTATAGGTTAAAAACTTCCATTACAGGTTAGTTTATCAGAAAATTCTTTACAGTGTTTGTTATTTTTGAAGATCAGCACATTGGACGCACGTTTAATAGATTCGCGCGAAAACTAGCACTTCAAACACTCTGAAACGCAGTTCAAGCGCCATGTTGGCGGGGGCCTTAATGCCGCGTCGTGTAGCAGTGGTTATTGCCGTTCGTGGTTGGTCCACACAGTACTGGTATCCCCATGTTCTGTAAGTCATTCCGAGCTGTAAGTGTAACCATGTCACCTGTGTATGATGGGTATTCACTCCAATGAATCTAGTTGTGATAGTTCACGTCCTTCTTGTATTTGCAATTTTAATGGCCAGTGGTGTAATTTTTCAAATAATAATTTTAAGGAACACATATATTACCAATAAAGTACTAAAAAATTACTACTCTCTCATTCCTCTGTCCATTATTCCCTCACTTCGAAGATAAATATTTATTTTTATAAATGTGCTACAATTTAATATTGATCTCTGCTCATATGTGAAGACAGTTATTAAGGTTCTCAGGGATATATTAACCAAATTTAAATGTATTTTAAGATTTAAAACTTTTTTTCCCCTTACTTACCAAATTTTGCATGTTGTGTGGAATAACCCACTTGATGATATGAGGTTCTGAATTTATTGCTGGCAAATCAATACGCCAGTTTTGGCTAAATCGTTTGTGAGAATTGAAATATCATTCTAATATTTTAATGGCCTCCATTTTAAAAGTAAGAAATCAGCTTGACTGGAAACTATAAAGGTCTGTTCACGATCTATTTCGTTTACGTTAGAGACGTCTGTGTAGAACATTTACAAAAATGTGTGGTTCATAGCATGTCTGTTCATAGAGTGGCAAGTAGGTAAACGGAGCACACAAGAAAAGTCATACATTTAGCAGGAAAAAATATTTAAATGTGAACAATGGTCCCAGTGCATGTTTATTTGATGTTGCACACCAGTCCCATGGGGTTTCGAAGTAAGTGCAGGATTTGTGTATGTTGGTGTGAAAGAAAACGACAGATATGTAATTGTTACATATTAATTTGACACCGGCAAAACATTCTACAAAGGAAATTACAAATGCAATAAGTGCATATTCACAACGCAGGGTCGTCGCTATTATCATCCTCTTCGTTCACTCAGCTCTGAAGACCTCGCTGTTAAGAGACGTCCAAATCTCTTCACTCACTCACTCACTCTTCGTTCACATAGTAAAAACCAACATGGTCTGCCTGATCCGTTGCTTGTCCAGTCAACCAGGTTGGAATATCTAAGAAGGAAGTAATTTGTGTGGGAAATGCCTGCCGTTATTTGTGGTTCACTTTTAGTTTTCCCGAAATCAGGGGTCTGAAGACACGAGCACCCAGATTAGAATATATGCATTGTTGTTTATGCGAGATAACTGACTTTGGACTTATGTTGAATATTCGGCACCAAAGATGGCAGTGATAATGTAGAGTCAAGCCACTGGAAGTTCTTTTTGAAAAACTTGTAAATTTGTTGACTGTATTTCTATTATTTCATCACTCTTGACTCGAAGCTTTTCAGTGTCACATTTAAGCTACTTCTTCTGTCTTCAGCCACGCGTACATTATATTTTTTCCAAGGGGTACTCACGATGTCTTTAAATATATACTTAAAATTACAAAAACCATACAACTTACCTTAACACTACGAACAGATCGTTTTTCGACGTAATCGGAACACCTGCTCAACAGGTACCTGTGAACAGTGATGTTTATTTCAGAATGTTGTTCATAGTGATACCTTGTTTTTGCTGAAACATGCATGATTAATAGGGCTTGTGTATTTACAAAGAAAGAGAGCGGTACAAGGTGATAATTTCTTAGGCGTTAATGTAGATTTACGCAAAGGTCAACGCATAATCGTACATAAGAGTAACTAACTGGTTTTAATAGGAAGGTTCTTACAGCTTCCTTTAAATGAACGCCTTTACCTGTGGCTAGAGGCGCTATGTGTACACACTGCCACAAATCAAGTTACAATTCATCGCATGCAAGTCCGTATTTGTTACCTGCTTTCTCACGACACACATATCGCGTTTCGTTTTGCGACATCGGTTAAATTCGGTGCCGTTAGAGTTCGTTTCAATTGACTTTTTTTCAATACAGTTCGGATTAATTCGCGACACTTAATTTTTTTTATTTTTGTCGGTCTAAATGTGTTTTTCCTCCTTATGTAAGTCATGCTGATCCCACGTCCACCAAGAGAAAGATATGTTTACCTCGACAAAAATATTTGCTAGCACACTACCAATACAATGTGCAGAATTAAGTTAATCATTTGCCAACCCAGCTACACTGCCACCTAATGGAAATAGCGCACTACGAGTAAACCATGCAACAACCACGAAAGGATGTAAACATCGAGAGTACGGGCTGGTATGCACATTATACCACGTTGGTGTGTTTGCATTTGACCGCACACCGGGCAGTGGCGTTGTAAGCACCGACCAGTGGTCGTAGACACTAGCGTGTAGTCGAAGTCGCATTGACGCGAGAAACTCCAGAACGATACCGGGGCCGTGGTGGCTGAGCGGTTAGCCCGCTCGCCTTCCACCGAGACGAACAGATTTCAATCCCCGGCCGGGTCACTCCCGGATTTTCGCATGTAGGAGCCGTGCAGGGCGACGCCGCTGGTTCGTGAGTTTTCTTGGAGATCTTCCGTTTCCCCCTCCCTTTCCTCCCGGCGCTACTCCATTCTCACCTCTATCGCCCTCATCGGCTCTCAAGACCTCGCTGTTAAAAGCCGCCAAAATTTCTTCACTCGCTCAACAGACGATACCAAGCAATTGTAAAGAGTAAAGAAGAATGTCGAGAAGATGCCAAAGACGTCGCTTTACGAAACTGACGAACTTCGAGAGATGACTCATCATAGGGTGGAAAATCGCATGGTGGTCGTATCGTCGCGGAGTCCACCACGTGGATCGTCCGGACCATACTGTCCTATGCTTTTGGGAGCAGTGGATATGTGACGGCACCCACACGCGGAGGACTAGCTCAAGACGGACGAGAACGATAACCAGTCGATAGGGTCGGCTGTAAATGCGCCAGTTTGCCTTTCATGAATCGTACCATATTTGTTCTTTTTTCTCGGAAAATCCAGGACAGACTGCTTTGCTATTTGGGCCGTTCCTGGACAATGGGCTAGTTTCTACGGTGGTAGTACAGGGAACAACAATCAACAACAGTCCTTATAACATAATATTCTATGCCAGAGAGTTATTTTGTCGTTTAAAAAAACCTTTAGTTTTTTTAAGAAGGAGATGTGACGATTTTCGGCATTCATACAACGAAAACGACTTGTTTGCCGGAACTATTTTGTGTCTTGGTTTTGCGGGGAGAGTGGGATGCGCACGTGACCTCCCTCCCCCTCACCATCGATTAAAGACCCACCGCTGAGCATACCTTTGCGGTCCTGGCGAGGAGAAAAATCCATCAGACGCCGGCGCACCGTGGCGCCAATCTTACCGGCCCGCCAATCTGGCGGCCAGAAAACCGCACTCACGTAGCGAGGCAAATTACACGCGAGGTGGGTAGGTTCAATCCCCTGGAACATGGCCTTGTAGGGGCTGGGCAGGCGCGAAGCAGTACATTACGGTTCCCCGGCCCCCTGCCCGGGGCAGCAAGGCAAGCTAGGGTCACTGCGGCAGACGGCGCGCTGCAGCGCCGAGTGTCATAGGTCCGGGACCGTGGCGATGCGGTCCTCTTGAGCGCGCCTGTCTGAGAGGGTCAACGCCCAGCTCGCTCTCGCACCCGCCAATACCACACACCCAGAGGTCAGTGAAGGTCACACGGTTTGGAAATTCATCAATGAATCCACTAGTGGAGAATTCACTGGTGTACACCAGTTGACGAATTTCCGAACATCAGGTGGAGCTTTATGTTACTTAAAAAAAAAAGCATATTCTTGGATTTTAAACCTTATTAATAACCAATTTTTACATTTTAGCGTAGGTTATGCGCTCAAAGGGAAAAAGCACATACACAATAACACAAAATAATTTTTAAAAAGAAAACAATCTCCTACACCTTCAATGCATAAATTTTATTTTGAACGTATTATGTTGAAACACTAACTATGTCTTGGCTTTTCAGCTGTATTTACGTCTACTTCCAGACGCAAGTTAATGAGATTACACAAAAATTCAATAGTTTATATCGTTCGTTTGTAAAACTCGACATTTGAATGCACCATTGCCTTTGTTTGAATGCCTGCAATTGCGGGAAGATGTTTTACTGCAGAAGCTTCATTGGGTTTCGATGTATCGCATTTGCAGATCCAGTCGATGGTGGAGCGAATGGCATCGCCGATGACGTAGGCAGTCCAGCTGCAGCCAGTGATCGTACAGCCGAAGACAAAGTCGGGATGCCGGACGCAGGCACACCATTAAATGTACGCTTCATCTTTATCTCTACGGAGAAAATATAAAAAATAAGAAATTAACATGAAAAAAGATTTAGGAGCTACTTGATAAGTTAACTTCTCACGTACTGTGCATGCACACAGATGGCATAGGAAGCTTAATATAAAAAGTAAATACATATGTTGCAGTAAGTTTGATTTAAAGCTGTGAATGCTCAATTACATATATCACGGAATATATACTGTAATGGTGCACTGGTTCGTGCAGGTATGTGAAATTGAGCAGATTATTAATTTCGTGCGAAAATATGTACGCGTAATTACGAGCACGATGACTTATAACATGCATACTGCGATGGATGAGCAGAACGCAACATAACTAACCAAAATGATCTCCAAGAAGGTTAGAAGAGAGACGACTATCTGTCACCTGTCGCATCAGACGAAGAACTGAGCCAATGCGTGAATCTGTCTGCCTTATATACCTGCTCAACCCTATTGTCACATGGCCAACAGCCAATCGCGAACGAGCATTGTGGAGTAAAATAACTTACCGAATTGATAACTAAGAAGGTCAGGAGAGAGAAAACTATCTGTTGCCTGTCGCATCAGACGAAGAACTGAGACGATACGCAATTCTGCCTGCCTCATAACCTGCTGAATCCGATTGTTATGCGACTAACAGCCACTCGTGAGCGAGCAGTGTAGCTTAAAAAACTTACCAGAATGATAACTACGAAGGTCAGGAAATGGAAGGCGATATCTCATTAAATGCATTACGAAGCTGGGAGATCCTAATAGCCTTACGTATACACAGAACCCGGGTTGTAACGAAAAAGGAATATGGCATCTCGTCAATAATTATTTTCTTCCACTGGCACACTTAAACTAGAAATTATGTAAACTGTAGCAGTAGTTAGATGTAGGGCATTCGATTCCAGCGCTTTGCGCGGGAGCGAGGTAGCCAGAAGCTTGGTAAGAAAACCGTAAACATAATGCTCTTGCATTCCAATTCTACGGCAGCCATTTCGTAAACCAGTAATAAAACTACGCGCTCTCGCATTCCACTTCGATGGCAACCATTTCGTTTTCAAAATGTTCCAAAATTGAATTTTTTTCAAAATGTTTTCAATTTTTTTTTCAAAAGTGTTTAGAAAATTACACGATGTTGCGCAACATAGCCTCAGACCGTGTCTCCCTAGAACAACACCCAGACTTTATGAAATAGCCTCAGATGGCTCCCTAGCACAATCAGCCCCTCCCCATTAAATCGCCCGACGCGCTGAGTTGAAATAGCCTGAGGCTACAGGAATTTGCGAGTTTTTTCTGACATTTTGACGGGGCCACAGTGGGGCAGTGGTTAGACTCAATGTTAGAGTTCATGCTTTCGCATTCAATAGTGACAGGTGCCGCGGTGGCGGAGTGGATGTACGTAGCCTCAGGTGTTTCCCAACGGCGACGCCCGCCACGACGCCATGACAAAGCCAGAGTAAGGCATCCCACTAAAGTGACGCCCGCCACGACATGATATAGCCAGTTGCTACAGGATGACGTAGCGGATGGACAACTACACAACCCGACAGCCATGACATAGCCCTAGGCTACAGAGTGTCGCGGTGTTCTAGTGCATAGACACATCGCTTCTTGGGGGCCGCGGTGGTACAGCGGATAAACGACATGTTGCGAGAAGTGCCGCGGTGGTGGAATGGATAGACATAGCCTAAGGCGTGTCCCTACAAGGACACCCACCACGACTCCATGACATGACCTCGGGCATGACCCCACAATATGGAGGAGTGACTACTTTTTGGGCAATGAGGGATTGAGGGATTTTCTCCAAGTCTACCCAAATCCCTGCCACCATGCCTCAACTGGTATCTGCTTCATGTTCTTGCATTCCAAAATACATAGTTTTCTCCGCATCTTCCCAAATTTTCACAGAGTATTCCCAAATTCGATATACATTTAATTCCTTCCTACCATATCGTATACATCATGCTCACGCATCCCGTGGCTCTCTACAGCGACTTCACCTCCCTGGGGATCCGCTATAGCATGGTGGATAGAGGACTCGCTTCCTGCATGCTGCGGTGGTGTGGCGGATAGACAACTCCTTTAACACACATCCATGCACACACAATCAGTAATGCACACACACGCTAACACACACACATCCATGCACACACACACAGATCCACAAATATGTGGCCGGCCACATTACCTGAACTCGGACTTCAAGACTAGCATAAGTATCACAGTTTAACCAATTTGCATATTAGTTCAATGGAGACCGTGCCACAGACCACCACACTTCCTGTCTGCATCAGTAATGTCGACGACGACGATAAAACTAACGTCTTCAGATTAAGTCATGGAAAGCTACTACCTAGCACCGTACGGGATATCATAGCAGGATCGAGTAACTGCGGCAAGACGTGTGTTTCTCAGCCTTCTGGAGGATCCCATTGCTCTTCGGTTCGTGAACGTCTACCTATACTCAATATCACAACAACAGCCAAAGTACTTACGCCTATCACAAATGCTACAAGTAGTGGACGAACTTCGTTATTTTCCATTTAGTGACAATGACGAGGTCGTGCAACCAAGTGATGCATTACCAAACTCTGTGTTTATTTTCGACGATGTAGCATGTGAGAAACAGGAGACATGGCAGTAGTATTTCAGCATGGGACAACATCTAGCAGTGGATTCGATTTACCTATGTCAAACTTATTCATGCATGCATATGTCAAACTTATTCACGCATGCCTAAACAGCTTCTATGTGACAATGCTAATTTCCTCCACAGAGTTTGGTACAAATTTAAAAACCGCTTAATTTTTAATTCGTTAAAAAAAATTCATCTTGTAATTACATTAAGTTATTTTTATATTAACTTAATAAATCCGATAATTATGGTTAGCAAAAAATTTACGCCATGTACATTTTATACGTAGGTGCTCTGTTAGATGAAAACATAATTTTTAAAGTAGGAAAATAAATACCGATATACGATTTGGCATACCATATGCTTATAAAAGCAATATGAACGCCAGAAACAAACATATATTCTTGAAGGGTTAGTGGACGTAACCACAGAGCTCTTTCGGGTAGGCCAGCAATCCCGAGTCGAACCGAAGTAGGTGTCTCCAGATCTTCCGAGGCCTGTCGAGCACTTCCGAGTCGAGCCGAAGTAGGGGTCTCCAGATCTTCCGAGGCCTGTCGAGCACTTCCGAGTCGAGCCGAAGTAGGGGTCTCCAGATCTTCCGAGGCCTGTCGAGCACTTCCGAGTCGAGCCGAAGTAGGGGTCTCCAGATCTTCCGAGGCCTGTCGAGCACTTCCGAGTCGAGCCGAAGTAGGGGTCTCCAGATCTTCCGAGGCCTGTCGAGCACTTCCGAGTCGAGCCGAAGTAGGGGTCTCCAGATCTTCCGAGGCCTGTAGAGCACTTCCGAGTCGAGCCGAAGACTCACAGCCACAGCCACACACTCCCATTTAAAATGTATTGTCCCCGCTTCGGCATGTATACACCACTAGTATAATTGTACTTAGGCCACTATCCACAACTATAAACATTCTTGTATATATAATTCTTTACAGAATTTTTTAATGAGCTACACAACTTCATTTTCTATTCTTCTTTATATATATGGACTATATGTTAACGAAATCTCCTTTAGTCTACAAAATCTGCCTTACAAAGAAAATCCAAAATCGCATATTTAATAAACCACCTTACATACAAATATTTTAGGGTTGACAAAAAATTTTCTGACAGTGAGTGCAATTCAACTTTATTCATAAAATAAGTGAATTGCGTACATGCTATGGAGATGTTTCTATTCTTATTAATGTAGCCCAAAGTGGCGGATATTCACTTCTTGGTGACTTTTTCGTTCAAGGTTGGCAGGGCGCTAACAGGGGCCACCCATGCGGTTCTACAAGCTCATCAAAAATGTATGCCGAACGGCAAACATTTATATTGATTATACAGTTATAAACGGTTTCGAACATTTGCACTGTATAAAGTCATTCTGCTAATGAAATCGAATGAAACTGACTGCTCATAAAATGTTGAGCGTTGAAATGTACGAGTTCAATATTCATACACATATATTTTAAATTGCTACATACACGTGGAGCCTCGTGCATTTACCCCACCACCTCTTTCTTCTTCACGTCTCTCACCAAGGCGAGCCTCGTTTAATTCCTGGCGGAGTCGCTCCCGAATATTTGCACGTGGGAACCGTGCCAGACGACGCCGCTGGTCGGTCGGTATTTCTCGGTATTCTCCCATGTCTCTCGCCCTTGCATTCCAGCACTGCTCCATACTCACCTCACTTCACCCTCATCAACTCTCAAGACCTCGATGTTAAGAGCCGCCCAAACCTCTCCACTCCACTCCTTTCAGCTGATCTCCCCTTGATCGGTTGCTTGTATAGATGGGGGGTACCTCGTGTTATATCACCCCATCCTGTAATCAAAAGAAAATGTTCGAAAAATATAAAAAATAAAAAAAGTTTGAATAATATTTGTTTTCTGATGGCAGAGTGCGAAATACTCTTTATTTATCCAGTCCTCTGTTGGCCAGGCAACTAAAATTTTACACTTCTCAGCCCATTTATTGTGTACCATTTTTTGGACTAAAAATATGTAAAATTACAACCTGTATTATTTTTAATATGTGATCACTTTGTGGTTCCGTCTCTGTCCCGTCATTTATTGTAAATAATTTTTTGAACTAAACATAAGTAATTTTTTTACAGAGGAATTTGCAATTTCCCTTGAACACGAAGGAGGTTCACAGCATTTTGTACTTCCGTCTCTGTATATAAACTGAACTAATACCTTTTAATATTACAGCTTTCGTATATTTTTCTAAAAATAGAAATTTGTAATCCCTTCCCCACCATCGAGTTGAAATTCCTGTCTACGCCCTTTCCTTGTGTTACCTCGGACTTACGGAGGAGTGTGGGCTGTAAGACTCATCTGGAGAGCACTAGCAGTAGCTTGCAAAAAGTGAACCAGTCACGGGCAGAGGTGTCCCATCATCTGTGTGGCCAGTTGTGCCTACTGAGTTGTGCTGACAACATAAAGTCCAGCAAGTTGGTTTCAAGCGTTCGCAAAATTCGGCTACAAAATTAAATCAAGCTACGCCCCGCCCCATACAGAAATAATTATTGCTATCATGAATGTAATTATTAAGCAGTTATCTATAAATGACTTAGGTCACGCATTGTTAATTAGGCATTCGAAAGAAAAATTTCAAGTCTTATTCATAACATTCCCAGCAATGGTTATGTTACAATTCTCTGAGAAATCTTTTTCCTGGAGAATAAACAGTGATAACATAACAAGTTGTAATACCAAAGTATTAAAGGTGTATTTTATTGGTAAAAAGACAAAATAAAAGTAACATACGAGTAGAAAGTTACAAAAAAATTGTCACGAAATTTAACATAATTTGCCTACATTCTGACATTCGGCCACACCCATTCTGCTACAAGCTATATAACCTAAAATTATGCTACTTGTAGCCAAATTCGGCTACGGTTGGCGGTACTGCTAATTGAGAACCGACTGAGCTAATCACAGTTAGTGATTGTCACGAGATAACCGAGTATAGGACATAGAAGACTAAGGACGAGGTAGACCACTTATTCATCTTCCGCACAAGTAACCAACATTGATCTACCACAAGGGAACACAACTGTCAAAGTCACATGGTCAACAGTGATGAACGTGTTTGTTTATATCTTTATTTTCAAAAGAAAATCACTTTTACACGAATAAAATACTTTAACCAATTTGAATTTAATCTAACTGCATTCCAAATTAGTTATAGGAAGTATACAAACATCTCAAAGCACTTGTTTACTAAACAGCGTTCCAACTTAACATTCAATCCTCGCCGATTTCACCAGTCGTATTGGCAGAAAAGCAGTTCATTGTTGGGACACAGAGTTTGGTTGTGCGCAGCCGGCGAGATCGGTCTACCTCATCTTCAGTCCATGGTACAGGATGGCCTTGGCAGCGAAGTGTGACAGGGACGTCAGCAGATTGCGAAGATTTTCTCTGCGTGGGACCAGCAGACCACATGCCATTCTGCTCCCAAATCATGCACAGCCTCACAGCAGTACCGGATCCCGTGCAGGCATAAACAGCGCGGAGGGTGCGACAACAAACGACCGAGATATACTCTGTCAGCGCAGGCACCTCCAGCTGATACAACAGTTGATAAGACACAGGCCCCCAAGGCTGGTGGTCCAGTTTTGCGCCTCTAGTGACCTCCCACATTGTTGCCGAGACCGTCGTACTCATCCACCCGTCATCCGCTCAAGGAACTACACTCGCCTCTAATGTCTGTCGAGGATAATACCGGAGCGGCGTTGCCATCCACTGCGCCGACGCATACTAACTGCTAGTACGCGGCAATTGTAGGGAGTATTCGATATTCTCCTAGAGGGCACTGGAGAATGCGGTCCATCCACAGGTAAGCACGGAGGTGGGGGCAGTTCACTTAAGAGACATTATTCATTTCATGTACTTTATATTTTACTGTGCTTTGTAACTAGCCTATATACGCTGTTCACAGTAAACTGGGCACTTTAAAAGCCATGCTTAAAATCTACCTAATTTTATATATA
>NQII01001971.1:420274-430320 GCA_002778355.1 Clitarchus hookeri | reverse complement strand
TATATATATATATATATATATATATATATATATATAATTAACACTACCACGGCCTTAATAACTTTATTCATGTTTCAGTTAAGTGAAACTACGAAATTATTTTAGAAGTAAATAATTTACATGTTTGATCATTCTTAAACTTTTGTGAATTAAAAAACTGAAACCAAAAGAGATAATTTCAGTATTCAAAAATGTTTAGCTAGCAACTTAAATTTGCTAGCTAAACATTTATGAATACTGAAATTATCTCATGGAACTACTTTCCCTCCGTCGCGACGTTGCCAACTTTACTGGGTGCATGCCAGTCAGTGCGCCCGTGAAAATATATGCAGGTAGAGGCAGTGAAATTTTTCAAAGATTGATTTCAAAAGTACTTAATTTACTGTGAATAGCCTGTACTTGCTTTTGTTTTGTTGAGAAGTGGTAAATGAAATATTTTACTTCAATCAGTGTTGTAATTTTTTTTTGTAAATATAAAATAGAGAAAACGATCAGTATCTGTTGTGAGATTTGGTTAAATTATTTTATTTAATTTATATAAGCCGTCCACCCTACTTCAAACTTTGCTCCCCTATTTTTAAACCCATTCACAAAGAGAAAATTTACTTTTTTTTCCGAGTTTTATGACCATCGTCGCCTTCATAACAATCAGCTTTCCAGAAAAAAATGAGCACTGTCCTGTTTGGTTCAATAAAATTAATTATACTCTTTTATTGTGTTATTTTTTCTAAAGTACAATAAATGCCTCTTTGGAGTTTTTTTTATGACTCAGTGATGTTGTAACTTAGTAGCTGGGATGTGCGAAATATTCGAGAGCAATTTAAATCAACCACTTTTCTTCGTCTACTTATTTCTCAAAGTAAAAGGTATGTTTTAGCCTTATACTGACTCAAATTTTTGTGTAACAAAAAAGATGTCACCACTTATACTAAATGACTGACGTCACCAAATGAAACATTTTCCTCGTCGCTTGCAGGACGTCGAAGTACGTCGTTTCACGGGGCAGCACGTCAACCGCACGCGGATGGCTTCGGGAGGAAACGAGCTTTTAAACCGGCGCTGATGACCGGCTGTTGAAACCCGCCCGCCCCGCACGTAATGTCGTACTAACGGCGGGGTTTAAGTGTCATTTGCATAAATTAGCACTCCGTCGTTTCCTCTTCTTCCTCTTTTTTTGCGGATCGAGCCGCCTTGATCACCTCAGCGCGAAATGATGACCTGGCGAGAAGCAGGGGGCCCCGCCTCGGGGAACCTGTGTTTATGTCGTTCCGACACGCCGCGCGCAAAAACCCTCATCGAGACTCACCGCCGTCTCGCCTGCTATAGTCTATCCGCGGCTTCTTCACACTTTTTAAATCTGATATTTTAAATATCTCCCCATGTATAGTATACTCACGGATTCTTTACACATTTCGAATATATCTTTTGAAAAATCTCCCGATGTATAGTCTATTCGCGGTTTCTTCACATTTATTGAATCTGACCTTTGGAAAATTGACCCGTGTATAGTGTATTCGCGGTTTCTTCACACCTTTTTGAACCTAACTTTTTAAAAATTACCCCATGTACGACGTGCTTGATTATTTACTAAATATCCCATGTACCACAAGCGTTTTATACTTGTTACCGTAAAAGAACCTCTTTTTTTTTTGTTAAATTGAACTCTTACTTATATTTTATCTATAAATTGCATTATTGCATTTATAATCAATATGAATGTAAACCATGAGAAAACTAGGTGTGTTAGAAATGCCTAGTAAGAAATAATTGTTATGCAAAATATTATTACACTGAGTGCGCACGAATGCGTTGGGTTGTATCTTTGATGTAATTGTCTAGACTTGGTTAAGGTTAATTTTACTCAGGTTAGGAACATAACGTGATTTCTTATGGAAGAGATTGACGTAGGGAATATTTCCACCCCTAGGTGCGCAGTGTTCCAAAAAGTAACTTTTAATAGAATTTAATTAAAATTTTAAGCTACATAAAATATAAAAGGGAAAGAATTTACTTAGTACGAAGTTATTTTATATTTGATTCATGATTATTGCAATTATTCTGTTTTTTCAATTTATAAATTAGAGAACATCTGCTACACACGTGACACTGGCATTTATTTAGTGGCGAAAATGTTCCATTTGCGAAACTGTTAACATTTATCGTCCCAACCTGTCGTGGAAGTAGCATTTACTTGGTTAAGCTTTGTTTGCAAGAGGCGGAGGAGTATTTAAAAACTATAACTTTAGCAGGGCTTCAGAAAAGTTGTTGGTAATCATCAATGGACTATAACCACTGCCTGCTTGTTCCACTCCGCTCCTTTGAGACCGTGCTTGCTAGGGCTGCGCGCTCGCAATGAGGAGAACGGTTTTATTGAATCTAACAAAGTTTATTTGGCGCAATCAAATTAATTGTTCGTATATGGCAATGAAATATTTTCTTGTTCATACAAAATAATTTTGTTGTTCTTCAGTGGCGTATCCAGGAATTTACTTGGGTGAGAGGGAGGGGAAGATTTGACATTTCTATTTTTGGGGAAAAAAAGTGAAAGCTATAATATTAAAAATTATTATTTCAAAAATGACTTATAACCAATTGGCTAATATACAGAGAAGGAATTATAAGATGCTGTAAACATACTTCGGGTTCAAGGGGATTGCAAATGTTTATTTGCACCAACAAAATAGATGTTTGAGGTAGCCAAATAAGAACAAAATAATTTTGTTCCATAAACAAAATATTTTATTGCCCTATTACAAACAATTAGTTTAGTTATGTCGATCAAATTTTGCTTGATTTTAAAATAACTTTTTTTCAGTGCAATACATTTACAGTCGACCGCCGAGCACAGATAAAAATTTCTCATATGTGAAAAAATTAAGGATATCAGTTTACGTATGTTTATTACAAAAAACTATTTACAGTCAATGGGCAGATATACAGATATGGAACAACAAAATGCTATAAATATCTTTCATGTTTAAGGGGATCACACATTTCTTATATTAAAAAAATATATTTAATTTGGAGGGCGAGAGAGATATGTCCGGATATCCCCCCTCCGGCTTAGCTCCTGTTATTATTTGGTTGCCCCAGATTGTTAGATTTGGTTGATGCTACCAAAAATTCGTTTGGCTCTACGTAAATTAAACACCCTCGGTTAATATAAAAAGAACGTCAGCAGTCCATCCGAGGATAGTACCTACATCATCCGAGTCCGTGCGCTATGCCTTAGCAACCTCCGCTAAAGTGACTACAGATGACACTGGAGCAATTTCAAATATACACACATGGAGTGGAGTGGAGAGATTTGGGCGGCTCTTAGCATCGAGATATTGAGACCGAGGTGTTTATGGAGCAGCGACGAAATGCAAGGGCGGGGAAACGAGAGATCCCCAAGAAAAACCGCCGACCAGCGACATCGTCCAGCACGATTCCCATATGCGAAAATCCTGGATTGACTACACATATGTGAAATAGTGGAAAACTTGTGCAAATAAATTGTCACAAAAAAGCATACTGAAGCACATGCAAGTAGTAGTCTTGCCATGTTTACCACTCATGCGTCCCTTTTCCACATGCTTTATATATTTAAAGCTAATGTTTGGTATGGGTGCACAGTTTCAGCTTGTCGTGCATTTGTACGTTTGCAAGAATTCTTATTATTATTATTCTGTATCTCGCGCTACTGTCTTATTGTCATGTATGTATCTGCTATGTCTCTTGTGTCTTTTGTGTGTGTTTCAATTACACACTCACTGTCCCTAACTGGTTATTCAACTTCGTGTCACACATATGTGTAGATATTGCTAGAGTCATCGTCGGCAACTGCTTGTCAAGCGTATGTGCATTGTTCCCCCTTTCTGTATCGTATGCTAGATTATAGCATTCTACTTTATATAATTTATCATGTTTATGTGTGGTTTCCAACCATACTACAGCATATGTAATAGTCATAACGACGTACATTTGGCTAATCTCTCTCTCTTGTTTTTTCATCCCACCATCGCACTGTGTGTTGGCATCACACACCATGTCGTTGGTATCACTCTGTAGTGCCCGTCCATATTTTCTATATTCTGTTTTCCCATTGCTGGAGCGTTCGCTTTATCAGTCGTCCCCCTGCTGCTTCGCAACCCACCTGGTCACTATACCTGTGATGTTACCAATACATATATATATAAGTATTAATATTGTCGTAGGAATAGTGTACTGCCCGGTTCCAAGTCCGGGGTCCGTCTGCATGGTTATGTCATGCAGATGGTAAGTGGGAGGATGAAACAGCAGCAACGGGTAAGTGCAGGTAAGTAATGTATGTGTAAGATAAATTAGTCAAAAGTTCCATAAAACTATGTAATATTAAAGTATTGATACTGCCAAACTGTTTAATAAATTCATTTACACATGAAGAATTAGTTTCTTTCAAGGTTCTCTCATCCATTATATAAACCTGAGAAAATATTATTTAGTGCTATTAAATTTTCAATTTGATAATAATAATCAAGAATTTAAAAAAATAAATTAGGAATAGTTCCTTCAACGCCAGCATCCTGTAGCCCGAGGCCATGTCATGGCAAGGGGGATTCGTTGCAGGGAGCCACAGCCTGAGGCTATGTAAGAAAAACAAAAATAGCCATCAGGGAATGTCCGAGGGAACTTTTTTTTAACTTAATACATTTCAAAATTTAAAAAAAAAAAAAAACCTTTTTTGAAAAAAATTAAATTTTGGAAAATTTTGGAAAATTTTCAAAACAAAATGGCCTCCATTGAAATGAAATGCCATGCAGGCGCTTTCTGCACTGGCTGCCAAGATGGCCGCCGTATCAGTGGAATGCAAATGCATTATGTTTACATTTTGCTTGGTAAGGTTCTGTGTCCTTGTGTCCCTGTAATTAATCTGGCTTTGAACATACAATTCCTAACTACTAACAATTAATTTATTATACGTATTTATTAAAGGGGATGCTTTTTGTTTCTGCTGTTTTATATGTACGGTTTCGCCATTTTATAAAACCTTTTTTAGACTCTAGAAATATATAATTTTTAAGTAAAATATTGATGTGAAAAATTTTATAAACATAGTTAATTAAAGGTTTGTACAGTTAATGTTTTAAATGTAGGTACATTACACAATGAAAAATAGCTTTTTTAAACAGGAAGAAAATTTTTTCGATTTGGCGTAACCTATGCATTATCAAACAAATAAAGCAGCCAGCTCAGAGGAACATGTATATGCTTTAAGGGGATTGATGTCATAAATGATTCCGGGAACGTCCTATAATGCCTAGTCGAAGTAAGTGGCCCCTTAAGTCCTCCGAGGACTGTTGCGCACTTCCTAGTAGAGCCGAAGCGAGCAAGCCACCGAGCCACAGAGTCTGCATTTAAAATACCAGATGTCATATTAATATTTACACTCTTTGAAGGGCAATAATAGAAAATCTATTAAAGACTATCTGATGAGACTGCTTCTATTTGACACTATAAGGACAACAATGGGTGTGTACGAAAGTTAATAAATGTTACAACAAATGTTCGAAATGTCCGCCATCAGCAGCAAGACATCGTCTGCAATGCTGTAGAACGGAACGTGAAACAGCAGCTATATGGTTTTCATGGGAGTAGATTCTCAGGCAGCCTACAATCGCGTCTCCATCTCATGGAATCCAATGTCCGTGGTTTTTTCGGGTGCACAGTGATCTTCAAAATTCTCCACTAGATAAAAATCTAACGGTGGCCTTACATCTGGAGATCTGGGTGGTTAATCAACACTACCTCGTCGGTCTGTCCACCTCCTCTGCGTCTCACTGGTAACTTGGCGGTGCACCGTGCTGGAAAAAGCAATAATTATCTGGGTAGATTTGATGAAAAACTGGCACAATGTTTTCCAGTAACATGGTATGGTAACCTTCACCTGTCACCCTTCCGGCAAAGAAGAATACCGCCACAAGTAATCTGGCAGACATACTTATTGCTCTACCACAATGTGGTGGTTGGCAGTTCTATTCAATTTAAACGTTACCTCATCGGACCAAACAATCGCATCAGTAAAATGTAATTTGTCATTTCACATGTTCACAGCCCACCTACAAAATTTGACACATACTATTTGCGTTGTCATCATTCATAATGTGAACTAAGGTGAGAATATAAGGCTTCCTCTTTACTTGCTTTAACATGCGACGTGAAATTAATTTACTGACACCTGACTCATGCACAGCTTGCCATACGGACTTCGACTTTACGGGAGAATGTGCAAATGTGTGCAACACAGCCCACACTTCCTTCGTCCATTGTTGTTCTCTTCCTGCAACAACGTCATTTATTCACATAACACACAGTTCTGTCCATTTCAAACTTCTCAAGTATTCGTCTCATTGTTACACATGACGGTGGTGCAGTATTGAATTCTGCCCTCCATCTTCTCTGCAGCTAAATCATGTTTCATGTTCTCATATTTTCAATAAAACTTTAAAATCTGCTTACATTGCATGAATGAAACGTTGTCACTTCTGCCATTTCCTCAACATCTGTGGTGCTGCCGCCAGCTGCAAACGAAACTGACAACAGCAGAATGACTGCATGCGCTCTCACACACCCAACAAAGCCCATATAATGTAAAATACCCAGAGTTCCATCAGTTCGTCTTTAAGTGTTTATCTGTTATAAACGTGAAAAGAGGGTAAAGATTTATTTGGGACATCAGATATATTGTTCAAAAACTGACAAACCCATATTGCTTACAGATAAACTATATAATTTTGTTCAAGATGAATTTTGTTGTTACAGCAAAAGAGTTCAATGTATTACACTCCCATTTGGAGAATATAATTGTCCATGTGAAGATAAATCACAGGATTATTGAGGAGTCCAACAAATATCTGAAAATGTCTTTACTAGTACGCAGATGTGGCATGAGGGGTTAATGGTTGGAATTAGATATAGTTGATAGACTGAAAGTCTAAGAGAAGACAAGGCCTGAGAGGACTCCGGACTCGCTCGCATACCCTAACGTGAAGACACCTTCCCCAAATCATCATTCTCAGCCTGCGGCCCTGGGGAGACTGTCACCGACTGACGCCACTGACTTTCTCCTCGGTATCCACCGTACTTCGCGTTCACGCCTACCTTCTCCAAAGTTCTCGATTCCTATTGGCTATCCCTTGTAGCCTTTGCGGGGTTACTGACATCAGACCCACTGCGTCAGCCAGACCCAGTTATTCTGTGAGCTGTTGCAGCTTCCTGCATAGTGGCTGTTGCGTTATGTTGCCAGTTGTTTATGAAATGTGTTTTATTAACATCCACTGGCTGCAATTATGCTTCACCTAACGTTGCTGTTTATGTTGCAATCTTAACGTATGCAGCTCTTTATCTGGTTGGCATAATTGTGCATCAGGATTTGTTATACGATATATATATAGTTGAAGCAAATATAACTCTGCATCTCAGTGTAGGATCCTTGTCGCAAGTTTAAGCAGAGTACAGTTAAAGGCTACGCCAGTTTAGAGATTAAAGTGGGCTCCGAACCACAAGATCACAAATCAGGGGGTCATAAAATAAGGTATGCCGCAGGTTGGGCTGCGAACCCTCACTCGTCCAGTCTCTTCGCCACAAAGTATACAAGTAGACTAATGACCACGTAGACAATTTTAGTTCCCAATATTTACTTAGTCATAGCTAATATAACTATTGAAATACATACATACATAAAAAAACAACAAATGAAATGTGTCTAACGTGTTCAGTGATAGAAAGGCAAATGCCTTAACGGCGCCCACAGAATACAAGACGAAATAAATAAATAAGGGGCTAAGTGCGCATGCAGCTGCGCAGTAACGAATCCCGAGTTCCAACATTGAACTGCGTTTTCGCCAGTAGCACTATCAAAAACAAAGTAGTTAAGATTTAAGGTTAGAACACTGTTTATATAGATAAGTGAGTTAGAATGTTTCTACACTTTCTCTAACATAGTTCTAATGGAATTAGAATATATTAACGTTTGTCAAAGAATTTCTTTCATATAAAAATGAGGACGTAAACAAACAGGTACATCACTGTTGACCATGTGACTTCGACAGTTTTACTATCGACAGTTAAGCCAACGTTGTTTAACATATGCAGAAGACGAAAATCGGTCTACCTCATCTTTACTCTGGTCATGCCAACAGAAGTGGATTTGCAGATGCACGGTAAGTTAATTTCTACACATCAAATATAACGTTTATATGTGAATTCAGTGGCGGATTTACCAGCAGGCTGAGTAGGCTGGAGCCTAGGGCGGCAGATTTTAGGGGCGGCAAATTTGGGGCCCAAATTTTTTTTCATGTCTTACAGAAATTAAAAATATTCATATTTATATACCTAAATGTTATTAGGTCCACACAAACAATTCAACATGTAATATGTTTCACCACTTAGAAGATAAATTTTTCTACAATTTGCGTAGTCGCGTGTGGTTGCGGCGCGGGAACTAGTGACATGACCGTTCGCTAAGTATGTCTGGCCGAATTGACTGCACGAGCGCACCGCGGCGTGGCCGCCGCGGGAGCTGCAGCGGGGTCGTGCCGTTGTAGGCATACGCCGCGTGGTGGCATTGAGTTCCAGAGAGATAGATATAGAGCGGCGGCCGGCGATACAAACAGGGAAGTCCCGTCCCGTATTTACTTCTTCTGGTTGTGTGCTGTAATTTTTCTGTTTCGTGGATTGTATGAATAATTTCATAGCATAATATCACCGGTGCGTAGAAACTTATAGTAGGTAAGTAATCATAATATATTACAATAAATAATCCGTAACGAATCAGTAAGATGTAATTTAACTTGATAAACAGCTGTTTCAAAAGCTATGCAAAGAAATTTCGATTTTTTTGTTATATCATATTTAAATAAATTTCTTGTACTTATGTTAGGTAACTATTCAATGTCTGAAGTCTGAACAAAGGATGTACGAGAAATAAAACTCCCAATGTAATATTTTTTAATTCAGTTTTTGGAATCCAAGAAATTGTTAGAATGAGTGATGGGAGAAAGCGACTTAGTGGAGCTGAGTATAAAAAGAAGGCTAAAATGAAAAAAGAAGAACAAGAACAGATTATCCGTAAAACGATACAAATTTACAGTTTTTTTTAAAGTGGAAGTGTAAGTAGTGTTGAAAGACCAGGAACGTCAACAACATGCACTGACACAATACAATATGGAAAATATGAAACGGATTTGAATTCTGCGGCCCAACAACAACAGTCATCTGTTGAACCATATACTTTTGAAAAAAAACGGAAATTTATGTTTTTGACGTAGAGGTGGTAGAGGAATCATCAATAAGTATAACAATTGAAGATGCGTATCAGAATCAGACGTTAAGTAATGACCAAGTGCAAACAACAGTAAATCTAAACAAAGATCCAGCTTTACGGAATATCAATGATACCTTAAGGGAGATTATCGCAAGGTACGGCTTCGATCAAAACAAGTCTTGTGACTTCTCTAAAAGTGAAAAAATATATGCTGATCAGCGTCGTTTCTTGCCAGTGAGTATCTTCCAAAGAAAAATGAAAAATAATGAAGTGAATGACCGAAATTGGCTGGTTTATACTGAAAGTAAAATATCTGTATATTGCGGGCCCTGTTTGGCATTCGGTCCATTGGAGAACAAGACTCAGTTTGAGAACGAAGGATTTATTGACTGGAAAAATGCAGAACACCGAGTAGCTCAGCATGAAAACTCTGCACGTCATAAATCTAGTATCCTTAGTTTGAAAGTTAGAAGTGAGATTGATGGCCGACTCGATAATTTACTTTACGTCCAGATTGGTGAAGAAATTACTTATTGCAGAAACGTTCTGAAGAGGGTTGTTGCCGTAGTGAAGCGTCTGTGTTCAAGAGGCCTCGCTTCAGAGGAAAAAATGAAAAGTTCGGTGATCCGCATAACGGAAATTATTGTATGATTTTGGAACTGTTAGCTGAATTCAATCCTTTTTTAGTCAGTCATATTGAATGATTTGGGAATCAAGGATCTGGAAGTACCAGTTACTTATCAAAGACCGTTTGCGATGA
>NQII01001971.1:395670-413767 GCA_002778355.1 Clitarchus hookeri | reverse complement strand
ACGGTACAACGTGCTCCGTCTACTTTTAAATATTAAATCGTCCACCGGGTAGTAAACCCGTTACACTAAGTTCTGATTCTTTGCAACTTCAAACTTTAGACTGTCCGGTCGGATGTGGCAATCATTTAGAATATCTTGTTTCTCCGGATCAAAGGTTCGATGAGACCGGTAAAGTTCGCAGAGTTAATACGTAGCAGCAATAAATGCAAAGAAGCTGCAGTGTGTCGTATTTTAATATACGTTACAAACTTACAAATAAGTAAAACAATTTTTCATAACTCTGGTAAAGCGTCCAGAGGTTTAACTTTCCTACATAAAACAAACGCCACATTCTATCTACGAAACTGCGCCAATATTTCAATAGAAAAAGTATATATTTTTCAATATTATATATTATTCAATAAATATGTTATAGTTATTATTCTGCAATCTAAGTAGTTCTGTTTTCATGCTCTTTCCCTCTAGTTTCTGTCTCACGTTCTCGATATTGTGCTGTTTGTGTGAGAGAATTGGTGTTTACTCAGACCCCAGCGCCCACGACTCTATATACAAGTCTATAATTTAAGTCACGGTAATAACGCGACGTTTTTTACATATTCTGCGCCTTCCCCATTTCGGGCAAGTGCCTGGAATAGTCCTCGCTGCTTGTGTGCGGTCAACTATGGTGACGTCAATGAACAAATGCGTTGACGCTGTGACGTTTGTTTTCAGTGGATCTGACTCGTCTCGTTTCACTGCACGCTGGAATATTGCGGTTTCAAAATTCCACAAACGTGTTAATCCAAGGTAGCATTATACCCAGAGGGCGTTGTACGGTAACAATTTTATTATTTTATATTTCTGTAAATGTTTTTCAATTCCATGTTATATAATTTTCCTTAAAATATACTTTACATGCTCTTTGCACATTAATATTTTAGAACGAACACAAACTAAAAAAAATTTAAAACGAACATAGATTTTTAAAAAATGCTTTTGTGTAAAACAGATTATTTATATTTAAAAATGCTATGAACTACCTAAGACACTTCTGTCATCGCACAAATAATGGAGATTTCATTTCTTATTATGAATGTAAATAAATAGTTATATATTTTGGTATGTTTATGATCCTGAATTGTAGTAACAACTTTTAATGAGTATGTCATAACATTAATATAAAAATTTTTCTTTAGCTTTACTTGTTCAATGAATTATAGTTTATTGTGTCCCAAAAAGTAAAATTCTGATATGGTAAAAACAGTAACGTATTATGAGCATGATTACGCTTTGACAGCATATTTGGAAAAGTTTTGATTTTGATATTATGGCTTTGGTAGCACCAAGATTGCTTATCAGGTTATATAAAGAAGAAAGTTATATTCGGTAAACCTCGCCCAAAACTCGCACGAGTATGTTGTCCTAAAAAAATAACATATGCTAGAAATGTACATATAAACTATAAAGGTGTCACATAAGCAGTGCGGAAAGAAAAAATGTATATATTTACTGTTTCTTCAGTTTCTACCAGAATAAATTATTTGTCAATAGGATTTATTACGCCCTGCTTAAGTTCCACTTGCAAATTATTCCTTCGCCTCATGCATACAAAGCTTAAGTAAGTCTAAAACAATTACAGCAAAGATACAACGCACCGCATTACTCCTTATAATAATATTCTGCGTAAGAATTATTTCTTACTAGGCATTACCAACACACCTATTTTCTCTCTGCTTTAATTCGTATAAATCACAAATGAAATAGAAATAATTTACAAGTTAAACATAAGTAAAAGTTCATTTTAACCAAAAATAAGATACTTTTATGTATAGGCGGTTCACGGCAAAGTGAGCACTTTTGAGGTCCTAGTTACTTTTTCTTTCAACCATTTCTTATCGTTTAACAACATTTTTAAATAAATTTTGTCATGTAAGTAATAAACACAGTGTGTATATTTGCCCGCACTCGGAAGTTAACGTCTAAAACTAAAATAAAATATATTTATTGATTATTATTCCAAATGAGATGGCATTCAAAAGTGCTCACTTTACAGTGAATAGGCTATAAACAGAAGTATAAAACGCGTGTGTAACGTAAATATATTTAGAAAACAACCAAACACGTAATACACGAGGTGATATTTCAAAAAGTGAGAAGAAAACGCGAGTAGATAATATTGATAGAGCATAATGTATAGAGACCGGATTATATGCAACTGCATATTTGCATATTCAAATGTATATTTTGGCTATTTTTAAAGATTTTAGCATATTGCAATGAAAACTACTGATTGCAATGTAATAATTATTATTTGGTAACTTCAGTTTTAAGTTGTTGGCAACACTGTGTAGTGTTTTGTTTTTTTTTATAGTTGATAAATATATAACGGTCAACATTGTTGTATCAGTTTTGCTGTTAAAGTATAATAAAACATNTTGATAAATATATAACGGTCAACATTGTTGTATCAGTTTTGCTGTTAAAGTATAATAAAACATTTCGTTTATTAAATGGCCTTTATTCATTAAACCTCAACAACCAACACACCTATTTTCTCACTGTTTTAATTCATACTAATTATAAATGAAATATTATAATTAACTTATAAAATATAAATTAAAGTTCAATTTAACCTAAATTAAGGTAATTTTATGTTAACACAAGCATAAAACGCTTGTGAGACGCGGCATATTTAGAAAGCAACCAAACACGTCATACGTGAAGCGATTTTTTGGAGGTTTGATTCACAAAATTTTGAAGAATTCGCGAATAGAATATTGCTGGTGTAAGCCTTCCAGACGGTTGGTTCCGAGTTCGAAGGTTTCACAGATATCCGCTCCCAATCTCGCAGTGATGATCGTAAAGGGTGGTTTGAAGGGGTGTGGGGGTGGTATACGACCAACAAGAGTGACGCAACACGAAGTGTCTGTATGGTTGTGAAGGCTGGTGGTATGGGGGGGGGAGATGAAGTCGCGACGGGCGGGGACTGCCATCTGTGTATCCAGGACGACGACGGCGGCGGCGCTGGGCACTTGTTGAACCCGGCGCTGGCGCCACGGGCCCACATGCCAGGCGCCACTCTCGTATATATAACCCCAGCCCTGGCACGGTGCACGCGCCCCGCTCATTTGCAAGTCAGATGCCATTAATTGGTGCAGTGCGAATCCGCGTCCCCATTACTTCCCCCTCCCGCCGTGCGCGACGAACGACGTTGTATGCAAATTCGTCGTCGCTTCGACCGTCCTGTCCCCGCGTCTCCGGAGGAGGTTTATTTGCATACGTAATAACGCCAGTCGTTCGCCAGTAGGGGCACGCGAGCGTGGTGTGTGTTTTGCGGACGACCCCGTTCACCCTCCATTGTCTTAGGTAAACAGATGTAATTAGAGCAATTTCATTCATTACTGAGCCAGCTCAGTTGCATGCGGTAACGAGCCGACGTGGAGCCCGCGTGGCCTCGCGATGATTTACGGGTCCAGGTGTTGCTGCGAAGGAGATGTCTTGTCCGGCTGCAACGCAATAACAAACTGGCAAGCCTCGCATAAGATAAAGCCCGACGCACACGGGACGATTTTTCCTGCGAGTTTCGCTAATATATTATTCGAGAGCTATTCAGAGAACTATGTAACTTGGTTTCTACGCGGGATCCATCACTGGTTTTGCCGCACACACTATGGGTTTTCTTATGAGGTACTGTAACGCCGGCAGCGGCAACAATTTTTTACAGCTGGCGAAAATAACAAACAACGAACTCTGTACGGCGAAGAAAGACTGCTGTAATTACACTTCTTTCAATTTTGGAACGAAATAAACGACTGTGGACCAGAGAATGGTCAGCCTGAAGGAACGAAAACAAGAGTGTACTGGCAATAGTTTAAGAAGAATTGGGGCGAGGATACAGATAACCTCAAATATGTACACAAACATATTTCTTCTATGCATTTAACACTGTTATCTATTCTTTTGTATACTTTTCCATGTCCACAAATTTACGAAAATACCGCCAAAACAATCATGTTGCCATGTAACGAAAGTCACGTGACACGTTGACAGGTTTCCTTGCTCGCATTGGCTAAGATCGGAAACTTGCAAAGAAGCACATANTATTCTTTTGTTTACTTTTCCATGTCCACAAATTTACGAAAATACCGCCAAAACAATCATGTTGCCATGTACGAAAGTCACGTGACACGTTGACAGGTTTCCTTGCTCGCATTGGCTAAGATCGGAAACTTGCAAAGAAGCACATAGAGAAAATATAGCACCATTACAATTACCGAAAAATAGTAGACTAGCCAGCAAAATGGCATTTAGGGATGAATATTCCAAGTGGACCAGCACGTCCAGCAGCAAGCAAGACTCCACCCACACGTGCGATATCGCAAGGAAAATGGTTCCGTGTGCGGCGGGCTTAGTGGCGTACGCGTTCTCGCTCGCTCATCAGCTGCAAGAAGCTCTAGAAACAGATATTGTGCTTGATGAGCTGCGCTGTGCTTTGTGAAGTTCCATATTTACAGCGCCGACGCCTGGCGAGTTCGTCTCTTAGGCACGGATTGGCGAATGATGTTGCACGAGACTGCTGAGGAACGAAGCCATTTCGCAAGCTGTAGTTGAGGAAAACTGCTACAGTTATACGATTGTGTGCTTCACTATTTTGCACTGCTATGTACTCGGTGCTTTTTTGCTCGTCAAGACCACGGTACAACGTGCTCCGTCTACTTTTAAATATTAAATCGTCCACCGGGTAGTAAACCCGTTACACTAAGTTCTGATTCTTTGCAACTTCAGACTTTAGACTGTCCGGTCGGATGTGGCAATCATTTAGAATATCTTGTTTCTCCGGATCAAAGGTTCGATGAGACCGGTAAAGTTCGCAGAGTTAATACGTAGCAGCAATAAATGCAATGAAGCTACAGTGTGTCGCATTTTAATATACGTTACAAACTTACAAATAAGTAAAACAATTTTTCATAACTCTGGTAAAGCGTCCAAAGGTTTAACTTTCCTACATAAAACAAACGCCACATTCTTTCTACGAAACTGCGCCAATATTTCAATAGAAAAAGTATATATTTTTCTACATTATATATTATTCAATAAATATGTTATAGTTATTATTCTGCAATCTAAGTAGTTCTGTTTTCATGCTCTTTCCCTCTAGTTTCTGTCTCACGTTCTCGATATTGTGCTGTTTGTGTGAGAGAATTGGTGTTTACTCAGACCCCAGCGCCCACGACTCTATATACAAGTCTATAATTTAAGTCACGGTAATAACGCGACGTTTTGTACATATTCTGCGCCTTCCCCATTTCGGGCCTGGAATAGTCCTCGCTGCTTGTGTGTGGTCAACTATGGTGACGTCAATGAACAAATGCTTTGACGCTGTGACGTTTGTTTTCAGTGGATCTGACTCGTCTCGTTTCACTGCACGCTGGAATATTGCGGTTTCAAAATTCCACAAACGTGTTAATCCTAGGTAGCATTATACCCAGAGGGCGTTGTACGGTAACAATTTTATTATTTTATATTTCTGTAAATGTTTTTCAATTCCATGTTATATAATTTTCCTTAAAATATACTTTACGTGCTATTTGCACATTAATATTTTAGAACGAACACAAACTAAAAAAAATGTAAAACGAACATAGATTTTTAAAAAATGCTTTTGTGTAAAACAGATTATTTATATTTAAAAATGCTACGAGCTACCTAAGACACTTCTGTCATCGCACAAATAATGGAGATTTCATTTCTTATTATGAATATAAATAAATAGTTGTATATTTTGGTATGTTTATGATCCTGAATTGTAGTAACAACTTTTAATGAGTATGTCATAACATTAATATAAAAAATTTTCTTTAGCTTTACTTGTTCAATGGATTATAGTTTATTGTGTCCCAAAAAGTAAAATTCTGATATGGTAAAAACAGTAACGTATTATGAGCATGATTACGCTTTGACAGCATATTTGGAAAAGTTTTGATTTTGATATTATGGCTTCGGTAGCACCAAGATTGCTTATCAGGTTATATAAAGAAGAAAGTTATATTCGGTATACCTCGCCCAAAACTCGCACGAGTATGTTGTCCTAAAAAAATAACATATGCTAGAAATGTACATATAAACTATAAAGGTGTCACATAAGCAGTGCGGAAAGAAAAAATGTATATATTTACTGTTTCTTCAGTTTCTACCAGAATAAATTATTTGTCAATAGGATTTATTACGCCCTGCTTAAGTTCCACTTGCAAATTATTCCTTCGCCTCATGCATACAAAGCTTAAGTAAGTCTAAAACAATTACAGCAAAGATACAACGCACCGCATTACTCCGTATAATAATATTCTGCGTAAGAATTATTTCTTACTAGGCATTACCAACACACCTATTTTCTCTCTGCTTTAATTCGTATAAATCACAAATGAAATAGAAATAATTTACAAGTTAAACATAAGTAAAAGTTCATTTTAACCAAAAATAAGATACTTTTATGTATAGGCGGTTCACGGCAAAGNATTGCAAATTGAGCACTTTTGAGGTCCTAGTTACTTTTTCTTTCAACCATTTCTTATCGTTTAAAAACATTTTTAAATAAATTTTGTCATGTAAGTAATAAACACAGTGTGTATATTTGCCCACACTCGGAAGTTAACGTCTAAAACTAAAATAAAATATATTTATTGATTATTATTCCAAATGAGATGGCATTCAAAAGTGCTCACTTTACAGTGAATAGGCTATAAACAGAAGTATAAAACGCGTGTGTAACGTAAATATATTTAGAAAACAACCAAACACGTAATACACGAGGTGATATTTCAAAAGTGATATTTCAAAAGTGTGAGTAGATAATATTGATAGAGCATAATGTATAGAGACCGGATTATATGCAAATGCATATTTGCATATTCAAATGTATATTTTGGCTATTTTTAAAGATTTTAGCATATTGCAATGAAAACTACTGATGTGTCATATTTGCGCTATTTTTACATATCTAAATAAATTTAGGTAGGTACATTTCCAAACGTAACAACGTTGCTTGCTACCAACCTAAATAAAAAACAGAATAGCGCTGGACAAGAACGGGTGACACCATTTCCCTTCTACCGCACTTCTCCCACAGGCCAATCAAAACAAAATACGCGCGGTTTTGTTGTTTACATAATAACTTGTTGTGCACCGCTAGTTTCATTCGTCTTTGATTTTGTGACAATTTAAAGTGTACGACGCCTCCAGAGAAAAAAAAAGTGTCTCGCGTGGATACTGGACTATCCTGGAATATTTGCTTACGACGGGAACATTTTATTCTGTTGATTTTGTGAGAAAAATGTTTCGTGCATGAAAAAATTTCAAACAAACCAGCATGTTAATACAAATCTTCATATCGCAGCATTGAACAAGAAGTCCACGACAACAACTTTTAACTGCGGTAAGTAGCAGTGCCTCTACTTCTAAAGGCAAACAAAAAAATGAGTTTTGCTTGGATTTATGTGAAGCATTGCTTGCNTTTGTGAGAAAAATGTTTCGTGCATGAAAAAATTTCAAATAAACCAGCATGTTAATACAAATCTTCATATCGCAGCATTGAACAAGAAGGGTCCACGACAACAACTTTTAACTGCGGTAAGTAGCAGTGCCTCTACTTCTAAAGGCAAACAAAAAAATGAGCTTTGCTTGGATTTATGTGAAGCATTGCTTGCAAGTAATATTCCTGTTTACAAACTATCAAATCCTACCTTAAAACGTTTTCTAGCAAAACATTTCTTGAATCAAAATATACCAGATGAATCAACATTACGTAAAAATTACATACCAACAATTTGCTTAAATGTCTTGGAAGATATACGGAATGACCTCAAAACAACAGACAGTTGCGGCCGTTATATTGCGAATCTGAAAATCGGAACATTGGAACTAGAGCCTTCTTCTTCTTATTTGGTAGCGTGCAAAGAACTTGAAAAGACAAGTCATTCTACAATCACCAGATTTGTGAATGAGGGTATAAAAAAATTTTCCAGATCCTTTTGTAGATGAAAGAGTGTACATATTTCTCTCAGATGCAGCCCCATATATGATCAAGGCAGCCAAATCCCTCCAAGTATTTTATCCTAATTTGTTTATGTTACCTGCTTTGCCCACGGAGTTCATCGACTCGCCGAAGAAGTACGATGCACGTTTGGAAATGTAAATAAATTGATTTCGTCAACGAGGAAGGTATTTCTCAAGGCACCCATTCGCATTAAAACCTATAAAGAAAAACCTACTGTGCCTTTACCACCTGAACCAGTGGGGACCCGATGGGGAACGTGGCTTGAAGCTGTGCTGTTTTACAATCAACATTTCGATGCCATTAAAGGTGAAGTAAATAGCTTCGACAGCTCAGATTCTATGTCAGTTTGTCAGTGGAAGGAAGCATTTGAAGACTCTTCTACTAGAAAGAACATTCCTCTGATTATCACCCATTTTTCTCACATACCGAAGAGTATTAAGACGCTTGAAACTCATGGTTTGACGTTGAATGAAACCATTCAGTTGATGTGTAAAATTCGCCAAATGAACTCCGAATTGCCAGAAATATTCCCGCATAAACTCAAAGAAACGTTTGGTAAAATTGTACACAACAACTCCGGTTTCGAACCTTAGTGTCTAATTAATAGTTTTATTAATGGCATGGGTGAACTTTTGCCTGAGACGATATCTGCCAATATAGCACCTAAATTCAAGTATTGCCCGGTAACCTCCGTGGACGTGGAACGTTCCTTTTCCACTTATAAAAATATTTTAATTGATAGAACGTAAAAATTTACAACTGAACATTTAGAACAATACATGATTGTAAACGTTTACAAAAACAACGAAGTTTTTGATTCAATTTTTTCAAGTAAAAATACTATTCAATTTTTTGTTTTATTTTATGTTGCATTTTTTTTTTTTTTTTTTTTACATATTTTAGGCATTTTTCCTGCATATTTACATGCTTATTTCAGTATTTTTATGTTACATACAATCCGGTCTCTAAGAATATGTCACACACTGCACAGAAGACCAAACAGTAGTGTATTTAAGGGGCTACGAGGGCAATGCATTTTAAGTGGGAGTGTGCGGCTTGTACGGCTTGAGCAGCAAAATTTCGAATTTCCCTTTTAATCCTCAACATTTCCAATTTTTTCCTCAAAACCAGCCCTTTTCACATAAAAATTTTCTTTTTCCCTCAAAATTTCCCCTTTTCCCATAAAAAGCACCGAGCTCCCCATTTGCAAAAATGAGCCCCCGGAAGCTACTTTTTAATCCATTTGGAAGGATTTTGGGGGCTCGCTTTTTACGACAGAAACAAAAATAATCGACATGCTCCTGTTATGGTCGGTTGCCAAAAGAGAAACGTGCGCGTGACATTCGCAGTGAAAAACCTCTAAGGTATGGGCCATCCGCGGTAATTTCACACTTTTCTGACGCCCTTGTGAATTTCTGCTTTCAGGTACCGATTACTATAATTTCTCTGTACGCTATATGTAAAAGAAACAATTACCATATGACGTCTTTATTTCAACTCCCGTGGTTTGTTTACATTCTTCAGCTGTCCAGACACTGCTGCCGTACTTCATAAACATACCTCGCCGAACCTACACGACACACGTTGAAGTATATTTACTTACGCAGTAACACAAATGTATCACAACCTCGTAACTTACCTAGGTAGATTTCTTTAAGTTCGAATTTTAGTTAGTAATTTTAAGTACATTTCACAAGCAGGAAACCAAACAATACTTGCCATGTCACCTAATTTACGAACGTCCAAATTGTAACCATTCCAAAATCACATATAAATGTAAATTTTTATAAATTTTTTAATAATAAGATTAAGTTTTGATTAAAAATCAGGAATTTAAACATTATTTGTGCTGTAAAAAGTATGAAAAATAATAAAATTGAAAGAAATATAACCATAATTTGCTAGCTACTGGCATAGCGAAACTTAATCATTGCAAAATACAACGAAATTCAACAACAAGTGACAAGCTCCGCTAAAATACTACACCAGTACGCACGCTATACTTCGCTATACGCATATCGCATTCCTCTCCCATTTTTTTAAATAGGAAATGCCAATTTTGTGTGGTAATTAAAATTAAGGCTCCATCTCTCTTCCTCCATAAAAAACACCAGAGGAGATGAGGCCTACTTACCGTATTTTAGGGTGATCAGACAATTAAAAAAAATATGTATTTAATAAGCAACATTGAAATATGTTTCGACCAGTCTTACCTGAAAATGTACACATTTGAATAGAAAACATTTTTTACTTTGCAAATGGCGGAGAACCAGAATTTATTTGACTGAAAGTCTGAGTTACGTCTACAATTTTTCTTAGAAACCATTGCCAACACAGTACTGCTCTCACGTTTTTAATTCATATTGGTTACAAAATAAATATAGTTTATAGAAAAAGTATAAAAGTAAGTTACATTTAATCAAATCAGAATACTTTAGTATTAATAACACTATCATAGGTTCATGGTATATAATTCATTTAAAAACCAAGCTTACATGTTACACTTGGTGTGATTTATTTCAAATGGACCATAGCAGCTACAGGTTTCGACGGGTATGATTACGGCAGAGTAACAATTGAAAGGTCCGCTTTGATTATTTTTAAAAACCTCCTTGTCTGTCGTTCCACGTACACAAGTAAGACGAAACACAGCTTGGCTCATGATGTAGGTATTTCTTGTACGTAACATAAAGTCCGCACATGAACGTGTACGTAAAAGCAAGAAAAAGATCTCCGCACTAAACCTACTAGAGTTAGGCCCCTACGTTAAACCAGTCAAATATTTCGGTGAAGCAGTGGTTATTTAAGTAAATTAAAAAATCTAGACGATAATATAGATGACTTTTTAAAATGTGCCAAAGAAAATTAAAACATAAGTTGTGACAGAGGCAAGATGGTCCCGTGGTATTTTCCCGGAATACCCCACTCCGACACACGCCCAATCCACATATTTCTACTTGCTGCATCATAGAAGACCGACACCTTTGACGAGGAAGTTAGAAAAGAGAAAAAATAATTCAAGCAGAAAATAGTTTAACTGTAGGGTGACGTTGCACAAAACTATAAAACGAATTTAGATTGTTTTTTTTTATGTTTCAGGACAACACTGCCTTTTTTTTTTTATTCTCTGCTCAACATGAGTTACATGAGACAATGACTGATTACAAAAACTTTGAATAAATACAATAATTCAATTGTGCACAATTGTTCACTTCACCAGTACTCTTTATCAAAACCCTCTAAATAATATTAAAACCATTATAAATATCCTAAATCTAAACATGATCTTACAAAAATATAATCTTCAAAATACAATATTTGCAAAGTTACTTAACTTGGTTAACAACAAACGTTGGCCATGGGTTTATGTGGTGCGAAACCCCGCAACTGTCGTCCCCACCTCCGACGTGGAGGAACATGCTCGAAACTCCAGGTGACATTCCTTTCAATGTTTTCTAACTTCTGCGACGACGTAGGCGGTGACGACAGCAGCGCGCCGCACAGGTCACGTTATCGTTCCAAGGCGTAATAGCAGACAGCTGTTACCTCGCATACGCCATTCCGTACACGTCAGTGCTTTTATCTGCAATACATGAACACGATGGAGTAAAAAAAGTATCGTAGGAATAAAAATATACGTTTTCATAAGAGCACGTCTTATGTCTAACGGTTTTCATTGTGAACTGGCCGTAACGTCGCCAAGAACCTTGCCACTAGCAGCGTAACCATGGAGCAAGTGGGAGCGAATGCTCCTCCTAAAATCGGCTCATTGGTGCAAGAGGCAGTAAATGCTCCCCCGAAATATCAGCAGTTAATTAAAAAAAATTGACGGAATTATTAGTTGAATCTCTGGTAAAGTGCCTTTGATATATGTTTTATCAATGTTAAGCAGTTTGCTTATATCTAGCGGGATTTGTTTGTTCTACTGCCCTTCAATCCGTGCTTCTCAAGTAACGTGCCACAATCTAGTGGGAATTGTAGCTTAAACATTTTTAAATACGTGTCAGACTATTATTTTTTTAAATTTGAATTACAGTTGCGAGATGTGCTTTGTTGTTTTATCAGTGGGACTCTCGAGTGTTTTTACCTGCAAACTAGTTATGCGTATGCAGATTTAAGCTCAAGTAAGTTATGCCGTTTTGTTTGGTTATAGAATTATACAGATATAGAGTATAACAAGTAATTTGGGACAGTACTTGTGAGGAAGTAAAATGGAGCGTTATTTGTTACTAGTACCATTTACACATTGTCGGGAAGTATCTGCACACGTTTCCTCGTTTGCGAAACACTCCATCTGTCAGTTCGAGTGATTTTTAAATGTTTTCTATGCCGTATTGTTGTGTTAATGTGATTAACTTTGAAAAAGAGAAACATCCGTGAGTTTGTGGACATGGTTTTCATAAAAATGAAGTTAGAAAAAATACATTGTTGTGTGAAATTCCTTGTAAAGTATCCAGGCCGTACGAAGAAATATAAATTTGTTGTTCACGACAAATAATTGTCCTCCCCAAAAACCCGTTCCACTGTTGGCTATTTCAATCGTTCCTTACAGTACAAAACATTAATGCTATTGCGATTAACTGGAAACTCTCTATAGTCAATTAAGTTATATTTCACCAATAGTGGGGGGAAAATGTAATAAGTAGCAACTGGCCATTTTAAATACAGTGATAATAACTTCAAAATATTTCTTAGAAATGGAAATAGTGACGCTATGAAAAATGATGTATAAAAGCTGACTGTGACTTGGCCAAGTTTTAAATTAATGTTAGTGTACACGCATCACGAATGCGGATAGACTACGTATGTATCTTTATTTATTTATTTATTTGGGTTTAACGTATCATCAACGACGTCATTATAGAATACACACAACACAACTGAAGGGAACTTTGAAAGGAATCAGCCATGGCCACAATTAAGTATTCATTCCAACTCTTGCTTGGTGTGATTTTGTGAAACCACGGATAACAGAAATTACAATGGATGGACTTTATTCGAAGCCGCATCCTCCCGAATTCGAGTGCAATGTTTTACCATTGTGCGACCTCACTTGGTGAATATGTATGTCGACGTGTAAAAGAATAAGTCAATTGCAACAAGCCAACAGAGACGTTCCCAAGCTTTTCCAAATTACGAAAATTCCTGGTACGACTCCGCTGGGAATCGAACCGGTATCGCATGTGTGGGAAGTGGCAGGCGAGTGGTCTAACCGCTACACTATCATGACCTTATTGATATTTAAAAAACATTTATCAGTATTTAAAATATACTTGGGACTATTTCTTTTGACAAGCAATGCAATTTGCGTTTAGGAAATATTTTCTGTTTCAGTCAAAAGTTTGTAATATTTTTCATACTTGAAACAAAAAAATTTAAGCTCATTAAAAAAAATTATGCAATAATAGTAGACCTACATAACTATATCGGCATTGCATTCTGTACAAGGAAATAGCCAAATATGTCTTGCAGATTATTGTAATTTACTAAAAGTATTTTTTAATTTGTAAATAGTTTTTGCAAATTGTCAAATACAGAAACATTTCTTCTTAAATTCCCAGTGAAGTAGCAATATCACTAACTTCATCTAACGAGTTGCCGCTAGAGGAACCAGGTATATTATGTGTGTTCATTATAAACATTATATTTGGATAATAATTTGGCATGTTAACGTAATTCGGTAAAGTAACATGACACTTTTAACTGCAAACATTATACTAATATAAATTACCATTCCACTTTTTAAAATTAAAATTAATTGTGCTGTTAGAAAATAAAGATTATGTATCCTACGAATTACTTATTGTACCGCTGTCAAGACAAAACATTTATACATACGTATTGATGTTATCGTAACATCCTTAAAATATTGAATTATATATGTCACTATAATACTTTTTTGTTATGAAAGTATCTGAGCAAACAGATTTGCATGTCATCGTGTATGAATGAGACTTTAGTGAAATAAGCTACAATAACTAGGCAGTACATTTCGCCTTTCACACAAGTCAATTTATAAAGAACGAAAATAACAGTATTGGCGGACTGAATTAAGGATCAGAAATGGTTTTGCACAAGAAACCATATTTTATTTTCAATGTCAAAATGTATTTTTGGTATAGGTTGTTAATATTATTCTCCGTAAACACGATGACTTTAAATTTTCTTTGTTATACTTATTTAACTTCTCGTTTCTAAAGCAAATTATGCAGGTATTATTACTTTCTGTAATGTTTCGAGAGCCATAGCATTGCTTAAAGGGGCCCTGGGTAGTTGAACAATAAGGTAGGTCCCACATAAATAATTTTAAAGAGAAGATAGGCCTACTCAGAAGTCTTGATGGTAGATTATTTTCTATTACCACCTATTATTAAGAGATTTAATCATTTTTCTACTGGAAAATGTATTTATTTTCATTATAAATTGTGATAATTAAGGTAATTTTATACGGAATTGGAAAACTCTTTGAATTGATTCTGTATGAGGGATATCATCACAGTGATTATTTTGTGTCTCTTCAGCATCCCTCCTTTATCCTCATCCACACCAAACATTACCGCGGCTCTGTGCATTCTATTTTGATGCTGATTGCCCATGTGTAAGCTAATATATTGTGAATGCAACGATATATATTTGATCATGATTTTCGTTTTCATATGGTTCTTCCAGATAAAAATGGCGAAGCGACAGCTGTCTTCGTCAGAATTTTTCGGCTAACCAAAATCTCTGAATACCACTTTATCGGTGACCATGAAGGAAGATCAAGAACCTTCATCTTCGAAACAGGTGGACGAAGTGTCTACCAGCTGTCATCACACAAGCAACCATGTCATAGACAAGGAAAATTCAGGTCAATAATGAAGCAGGAGGAGAGTCTTCTATTGCCACACATGGATTATCTCAGCTGGAAAAAAATGCCAGGTATTTTCACAGACAGTGGCTCTCAGACTTCATGTGTTTCCAGTATTTAGAAGAAAAGGATACAGCATTTTGCTCACTGAGCACAAGATCAGTTAGGGATGGTTTACCAACAATATTTCATAAAGGTGGCCATGATGGGTTTTCTAATCCTGATGTTGGATTTCACACCTGGGCCAAAGCAACCGTGAAATTTAGAGCACACGAGAAGTCAGGTTTCCACTCAGAAGTTGTTTACAAGTTGAAATCTCAAAAACATTCAGACGTGGTGGCGCTTCTCCCATCACATCACACAAGAACAGAAGAATAGGCGATGTGAACTTTTGTAAATGATTAGAGGCATTATACTTTCAGAACGTCAAGTTATCACCTTTTGGGGACACATTGAATTACAAAGTAATTTACATCTATAGCTAGTGAGTGAAATGAAAGCATATGAAGATAAAGACATAGAAAAATGGCTAACCGATGGAAAATATATGTCCCATGACAAAGTAAATGGAATCATTGGCCTAGCAGGAAATACTACTCTTTGCCAAATATGTGGTGATGTGAAAACTGCGAATATAATTTCTCTTTTTGCTGACGAGACATGCGATGAAAGTCGCATCGAGTAGCTTGTTTTATCTATACGATGGGTGATCGTCAATTCCAGAAACATGAAGAACCAGTGGGTTTGTATTCAATGAAATCCACTGATGCTGAATCCATTAAAAATGCTATTATGGATGTTTTTATTTGCTTACAACTGGATGTCAAATTATGTCGTGGAAAAGGTTATGATTGGCAGCAAACATGAGTGGCAAGTATTCAAGAGTTGAAACACGCATCATGAAAAAAGAACCAAGAGCTATCTATGTGCATTGTGCTGCTCATAACCTTCAGCTCATGCTGCAGGATGTTAGCACATCATCAATGGAAAGTATACTTTCAAATTACAGTCCTCTGTTGGATGAAGTTAGCATTTTGGCACAAGAATTGTGGTACACAGGCTTTTCAAGCTTCAATGAGCCTTTTATTTTCCTTTATGGACTGAAACTAGGCATCATGATTTTTTACCCAGCAGAAGAGACAAGCCGCATTTTACAGACAAAGCAAGCTACATACGAAACAAAATGCCTAGCCGTAAAAAGTCTACTGAAATATTATGACCGCAAAAGGGACGACAAATCTTTTCAAACACTTTGGTCCGACCGCTTTTAAACATCAAAAATTTTGACTGAAGCATCAATTTTCCCAAGAAAGTGTCATCGGCCTCAAAGGTATGATGAAATAGCTTCTTCCGTGCATTGTTTTGAAAAGTTAAAGATTTTTACACGCAACAGTACTATGGGGTTTTAGATGCAGTCACATAAGCTCTACGGAACAGATTCGTAGAGAACTCTTCTTCGGACGTCCTAAAAGCAATGGCTTTCTTCATAATCTGAAATTGACGATGAACGGCTGAAAGAAGAATTTCTTAAATATAAGGACTTTGTACGTGTTGCTACAGAAAAACACTTTCCTTAACATAGATTCTCTCACAGGAAATGGACATTTCTGAAGCTGCATTATCTGAGATCATAAAAATTCTCAGGGCATATTNACATAGATTCTCTCACAGGAAATGGACATTTCTGAAGCTGCATTATCTGAGATCATAAAAATTCTCAGGGCATATTGTACATGTCTTCTAGCCTAAGTAGTTACACTATGGAGAGATAATTTTCTGCGTTTCGAAGATTGAAAACTTCCCTGTGATCAACTATGACTCGGCACCGATTGGACCATCACCTTTTGCTAGACATACATGAGGAAAAATGTTACCAACTGAATGTGGAAGAAGTGGCTGAACTATTTATTGAGAAAATGATCGTCGCCGCAGCTACTTTGGAAGGTTGTTGCAATAACTAACCTTACTTTTGCTCAAAGAGACAGTTAAAATATTACAAAAACTTTATTTTAAATACGATGTTTATGTGTAATTACTCTTTTTTCACTTCGTTTTGACTGCAAGTGTAATTTGTGAACACCGTTTCGTGTATGATACAAAATATAAGCTCTCCAAAATTTTGTTTCAATAAAAGTGGGGGACAATGTTTATTTGCAGGTACTTTCACAGCTGCCGTAAAACCCACTCCCAATAATAGCATCTGTAATTTATGCTCCTCCAAGGAAAATATCGTTCCGCCGCCCCTGAACCTAGCGNACATAGATTCTCTCACAGGAAATGGACATTTCTGAAGCTGCATTATCTGAGATCATAAAAATTCTCAGGGCATATTTTACATGTCTTCTAGCCTAAGTAGTTCCACTATGGAGAGATAATTTTCTGCGTTTCGAAGATTGAAAACTTCCCTGTGATCAACTATGACTCGGCACCGATTGGACCATCACCTTTTGCTAGACATACATGAGGAAAAATGTTACCAACTAAATGTGGAAGAAGCGGCTGAACTATTTATTGAGAAAATGATCGTCGCCGCAGCTACTTTGGAAGGTTGTTGCAATAACTAACCTTACTTTTGCTCAAAGAGACAGTTAAAATATTACAAAAACTTTATTTTCAATACGATGTTTATGTGTAAATACTCTTTTTTCACTTCGTTTTGACTGCAAGTGTAATTTGTGAACACCGTTTCGTGTATGATACAAAATATAAGCTCTCCAAAATTTTGTTTCAATGAAAGTGGGGGACAATGTTTATTTGTAGGTACTTTCACAGCTGCCGTAAACCCCACTCCCAATAATAGCATCTGTAATTTATGCTCCTCCAAGGAAAATATCGTTCCGCCGCCCCTGAACCTAGCGACTGGTTAGTATGTATGCACCGACAAAGAGGCATTAAAGAAAAGTGGCATTTACACTTATCTGACTTAAGCTTACGCCTAAAATGGCACACGTTCCATCACTAGATAGGATTCGAACACGAGCCCTCGTAGTTAAAGGTATCGTTTAAGCGATACAGTTCTGATACTTATAAATGTATGCTCTTTAATCTGATAAATTATGTCAAATTCAGAGCTCCAGTTGTGACAAACAGTAGGCCTACTAAGAATACGGAGGTGAAACAGCCCCTCGTTTCACAAACTCCAGCCACACACACCAGCAAAATGACGTCACTGCAAATGCAGATACACGGTGAGAAGAGGGAAATCCCCCCCCCCC
>NQII01001971.1:370454-395561 GCA_002778355.1 Clitarchus hookeri | reverse complement strand
ATTAATTTTGCATTTGAATGAAGATAGTAGTAGAATATACATGGTGGAATGGAGTAAAAACATAAAAGTGTCAACATATTTGAGATGTTAATATTTACTACAAAGTTTTTCTCACACTCCCCCCACCAACACCGCCACAAGACTGACTCCTGGATCCGTCCTTGGTCACTGGTCAGCAAAATGTTGGAACGCCCGTTCGTCAATCAGCGCCTGGTAACCTCGTTAGAAACCTACTCGCCAGTCGACAGTTCAGCCGATAGGCAATCTTTCGCAGCCAATGCACGACGTTTCGTAGTAAGGCTAAATACGACGGGACGTGATTATAACAGACGCCGAACTTCATGACTTCAACTTGATGTTCATAACATTTTCGAGTGATTCCAAGGGCTGTGATCGAGCCATCTTGTCAGGCATCAGTAGATAGATTATGCCCATCCGAGAACAAGGGCTGGGGGCTGCGAATCTGATGATCTGCCGCCATCTTGGATTCCACCATATTTTTCTAGAAAAAACCATTTGTTTTACCCTAAAATACACATCAGAAATCAATTATTTTACCCAAAAATTATCCCCCCCCCTCCCTCAATTTTTTTTTTTCACCGCAACCCTCCTGCGATTTAAAAATTTTGTGCAAAAAAATGCTTGCTCCTCCATGTGGCTGACTGGAAGACACCGAAAGCCAATTTTCGAACCATTTGAAAACTTGGAGGGCTTGCTTAGTACTAGTAGGCCACCACCCCCTCGCCCCTCCCTAACCAAGCTCACCACACCCCCTTCCCAAAANAGGGCTTGCTTAGTACTAGTAGGCCACCACCCCCTCGCCCCTCCCTAACCAAGCTCACCACACCCCCTTCCCAAAACCCAATCATGAAAAATCAAGAAAAACCACAGAAAGAAATTCTTAAAAATCGAGTAATATATAGCATTAGACGTCCCTCCGCTGCTCACCCCACCAAAATTCCCTAACCACCTATTCGCCTCCTGCCTTCTGGCAATTCCTATAAAATAAAAAAATATCTAAATTATTTTTAAAAATTGAGGAACATATAATGTTAACCCCACACTAACCTCACCCCCTAACCAACCACCCGCCCTAACCAACCACCCACCCCATCACTAAAATCCACCCAGTCACAAAAATTACAAAATGATCAAAAAAAATTATTCTAAAAATCGAAGAACAAACANCATCACTAAAATCCACCCAGTCACAAAAATTACAAAATGATCAAAAAAAATTATTCTAAAAATCGAAGAACAAACACTCATCCGACCACACTAGCCCAGATTTGTTTTAATGTTTATATATTTTAACAATCCAAGCCCATTATACAAGTTAAGACTCTCTGCACAAGTTTGATGTAATCATAGTATGGATCAGCATCTACCAACATTTTTAAAAGCATAGTTGTCTATTGTTTGCGCACCAAAAAAACTAGGCTCTTGAGACATGTAATTTACGAGGGCAGCTCGGGTGATAAGACATAATCTTGTGATCTTCTCAGACATCAATCCTCGCCAGTTACCACCAATCCTCCTCCGCAATCAACACCAATCAGCACCACAACAAGCTACGTATGCACCACAGTATGCAATGCATGCACCGTAATCAGCACTACATGCACCGCAATCAACACCTCTCAGGAAAACCAGACACACACATCAATTAATTCGGACAGATGAAATCATTAATCTAAGAATTAGCTGTAGAATATCAAGCAGCTTATCACTCAGAAAGAGGGCTGGCAACAAACAGGATGTTTTACTGTGTCGAGTTCAAGGAGAAAACACATAAGATAAACGAAAATGTGACGAAGAGAAATTGAAAGGTATTGGGAGCAAACTGATAAAACCTATCTATTATGTTCACACACTAAGAAAACCAGCAGTAGATAGATTATACCGATCCGAATAGAAGGGCTGTGGGTGCGGATCTGTGGATCCGGCGCCAACTTGAATTGTGCCATCTTTTCCTACAAAATCAATAGTTTTACNGGCTGTGGGTGCGGATCTGTGGATCCGGCGCCAACTTGAATTGTGCCATCTTTTCCTACAAAATCAATAGTTTTACAACAAAGTCACTTCAGAAATCAACTATTTTACCCAAATATCACTTTTTCCTCTCAGCATTTTTCTTTTGTCTCTCAAACCTTCCTAATGTTCCATAAAATTAGTAAAAAGAATTGCTTTCTCCTCAATGTGGCTAACTAGAAAGCAAATTTTCGAACCATTTGAAAGATTTGCGGAGTTTACTTAATACTTGTATATCACCAGCCCCTCACCACACCTTAGCCAAGCTCGCCTCACTCCTTACCACCCCAATCATGATNATATCACCAGCCCCTCACCACACCTTAGCCAAGCTCGCCTCACTCCTTACCACCCCAATCATGATAAATCAAGAAAAACCATAAAAATGAAAAATTTTTCAAAATTGAGTAACATATAACATTAGACGCCCTTCTGTTGCTCACCGCTCCATCAGTATCCCCTCACTACATCTCCACCTTACACCTTCTGGCAGTGCATCTAAAATTAAAAAACTGAGAAAACATTTTAAAAATCGAGGAATATATAATATTAACCTCACACTCAACCCAACCCCCTAACCAACAACCCACCCCCTGACCAAAATCCACCCAGTCACAAAAATTCGGGAATGATCGAAAAAAAAATGGATCTGAAAATCGAAGAATATATCACATTAACCTCACAATCATCCCACNTCACACTCATCCCACCACACTCAACTCACCCCTTCTACACTACCGCTCTATAGCAATTATTATAAAATAAAAAGAACTGCCAAAAAAATTCTAAAAATCGAGGAACATACAATGTTAAACCTACACTCATCCCACCACACTAAACCAGATTTTTTTAATGTTTGTATATTTGACTAATCCAAGCTCATCATATGAGTAAAGACTCTCAGAATAAGTATGATATAATCATGGTATGGATCAGCATCTATCAACATTTGTAAAAGCATATTTTTGTATGGTTTACGAACCAAAAGTGCTTGGCCCTTGAGACTTGTAATTTATGAGGGCAGCTCGGACGATAAGACATATCTTGTGATCTACTCAGACATCGATCCTCCTCCTTATCAATCCTCACCAATCCTCTGCAATCCTCCTCCCTTATCCCCACTAACACTCCTCTGCAATCCTCACAAATAAGAACCGCAATTAGCACCGCATGCATCACAGTAATCACCGCATGTACTGCAATCAGCACCGCACGCACCACAATCATCACCACACACACCGCAATCAGCACTGCACGCACTGCAGTTACCACTTCATGCACCACAGTAAAATAAACGAAAACGAAACGAAGAAAAATTGAAATGCTTGCGAGCAAACTGAGAAAACCCATGTACATGCTGGCATCCACAAGCTATATACAATAAATTTAATTCACAGTGTTGTTGATAACTGTGTATTTTCTTGGAACCTGGGCTCGTGCGGGTTTTCTTAGTGTATGAACATGGCGCAAGGGTTTTCTCGGTTTGCTCCGATGCCTTTCAATTTCTATTCGTCTCGTTTTCGTATTTCTTACATGTTTTCTCCCTGAACTCGACACAGTAAAACATTATGTTAAGTGTCAGCCCTCTTTCTTAATGATACGATGTCTGATACTGCACAGCAAATTCTTAAATTAATGATTTTAACAGTCGGAATTAATTTGTAGGTGTGCCTTGTTTTTCTCAGTGCTATATCGAGAGCACCTTCATGTTCCCAGTATTTTGTCACCCAATTTATCCAGACCCGAGTTAGTTCACTGAACGGAGGGAAATGTAATGTTCTTTTTCTTCCACTTGAAAACACCATGTGATAGCATTGATATCTCCATCAACCACACTTGGTACTGGTGAGACTACAATCATTACAAGAAGCAAGCACTTGTGAAATGCAAATTTCTGATGAATGGAATATGTAAAAAATAATATATTTGTGGAACAGATTGAGGTGCATGCAGTGCTGATTGCGGTGCATGCTGTGCTGATTGTGGATTGTGGTGCACACAGTGCTGATTGNTTTCTGATGAATGGAATATGTAAAAAATAATATATTTGTGGAACAGATTGAGGTGCATGCAGTGCTGATTGCGGTGCATGCTGTGCTGATTGTGGTGCACACAGTGCTGATTTCGGTGCATTTGGTGCTAATTTGGTGTTGTGTTGCTGATTGCAGTTCATAGGGTGCTGAATGCGATGCATGCATTGCTGATTGTGGAGCATGCAGCGCTCCTTGTGGTGCATGCGATGCTAATTCCGGTGCTGATTGCAGTGCCTTCAGTGCTGATTGCGGTGCATGTGGTGCTAACTGTGGTGCATGGGGTTTTGACTGTGGAGCAAGCGGTGCTTATTGTGGTGTGTGGTGATGATTGCGGTGCTGATTGTGGTGCGTGCGGCGCATACTGTGGTGCATTCGGTGCTAATTGCGGTGCTGATTGGTGAGAATTGCGGAAAAAGGATTGAAGGAGATTGGTGAGGATTGGTGAGGATTGAGAAAGAGGTGGAGGATTGCTGTCTGAGAATATCACAAGATATGACTTATCACTCAAGTTGCCCTCGTAAATTTCATGTCTCAAGAGTCTNGATTGCTGTCTGAGAATATCACAAGATATGACTTATCACTCAAGTTGCCCTCGTAAATTTCATGTCTCAAGAGTCTAGCACTTTTTGTTCGTAAACCATTGACAGATATGATTTTTAAAATGTTGGGAGATGCTGATCCAAACCATGATTATATCATACTTGTGCAGAGTCTTTACTCGTATGATGGGCTTNTAAAATGTTGGGAGATGCTGATCCAAACCATGATTATATCATACTTGTGCAGAGTCTTTACTCGTATGATGGGCTTGGATTGTTCAAATATACAAACATTAAAAAAAATCTGGGTTAGGGTGGTGGGATGAGTGTAGGTTTAACATTATATGTTCCTCGATTTTTAGAATTTTTTTGGAGATTCTTTTTATTTTATAATAATTGCTATAGAGCGGTAGTGTAGAAGGGGTGAGTTGAGTGTGGTGGGATGAGTGTGNATTCTTTTTATTTTATAATAATTGCTATAGAGCGGTAGTGTAGAAGGGGTGAGTTGAGTGTGGTGGGATGAGTGTGAGGTTAACGTGATATGTCTTTCGTTTTTTAGAATTATTTGTTTTTCGTTCATTTAGGAATTTTTGTGGCTGGGTGTATTTTGGGGAGGGGTGGGTGGTTGGCTAGGGTGGCGGAGTGAGTGTGAGGTTAACATTATATGTTCCTCGATTCTTAAAAATATTTTCTATATATTTTATTATATAAGAAATTCCAGATGGTGCGGGGTGGTGAGGTGGTGGGGGGATGGTGAAGGGGTGTGCAACAGAAGGGCGTCTTATGTTGTATGTTACTCGATTTTTAAGAATTTTTTTATTTTTGTGCTTTTTTTTATTTTTTATGTTTGGGCAGTGGAAAAGNTTATTTTTGTGCTTTTTTTTATTTTTTATGTTTGGGCAGTGGAAAAGGGGATGAGGTGAGTGTGGTGGTATGAGTGTGAGGTTAACGTGATATGTTCTTCAATTTTTAGAATTAATTTTTTTTCGATAATTTTAGAATTTTTGTCACTTGAAGGGTTGTAATGAGGAGTGGATGGTTGGATAGGGTGGTAGGATGAGTGTGAGGTTAATTTTATATGCTTATCGATTTTTAAAACGATTTTCTATTTGTTTAATATTATATTGCCAGAAGGTGTGGGGTGGAGATGTAGTGAGATGATGGTGATCGTGGGATGAGCAACGGAAGGGCGTCTAATTTTATATATTTCTCGATTTTTAAGTTTTTTTAAAAGATTTTTATGGTTTTTCTTGATTTTTCATTATTATGTGGTGGGAAGGGCGTAAGGTGAGCTTGGCTAGGATGGAGCGAGGGGGTGTTGGCCTATAAGTACTAAGCAAAATCCTAAAAATCTTTCATATGGCTTTGAAATTAGTTTTTGGGGGCTTGCAGTCAGCCACAATGAGGATCAAGCACTTTTTTCACAAATGTTTGGTAATTTAGGAAGGTTTGGGGGAAAAAATATAACATTTGAGTAGGAAAAAGTGGTTTTTGGGTAAAATAATAGATTTCTGAAGTGATTTTTGGGGTAAAACAAGTGATTTTGTAGGAAAATATGGCGGAATCCAAGATGGCAGCGGATCCGCAGATCCGCAACCCACAGCCCTTCTCCTCAGATTGGCATAATCTATCTACTGGCATCGTCGTCACATTAGAACTACGTATAGGCGATTAGAGGCGCCGAGAAAAGACGTATCATAAATTAACATGGCATCAGCTCCTATCCTTTAAAACACTTTTAGTCATGGCGTTCTGTATACTGGACTTTGCACAGTAAAGGCTCTTCACGGTAAAGAAAGCACTTTTGAAATCATCCTTTGAAATATATCGCTGTCTCTAACTACGTGTATGCTCCAGTACACGCTGGCATGCAAGCTTCCTGTTAGTTGACAGCAATCTAGTTTAAATAGATCCATGACTTGACGTTGTATTTACAATGTATTGTGTAAATGTATAGCGAACTAAGTAAATTTTTGTTTTGTACAAATAAGAATATGAATATCAATATAATTAGCACATTCACATTCTTAAATATTCTATGGTTTCCACTTGGATATCGTACNTTAAGAATATGAATATCAATATAATTAGCACATTCACATTCTTAAATATTCTATGGTTTCCACTTGGATATCGTACGAATTAATTTATCGGTCCGATGGTAATGCAAATTTTATATTGCGCGAAAGGATACTAAATGAGAAGAGAAGCAGATCTTGAACAGGGTATTCCAAAAGTGCTCACTTTACTGTGATCAGCATTTAAGTGGTTTTAAAGTTGTAAACTGCACACAACAGAAAACGGCTTACTACAAGGGAAGTGCTTTACTTGATGGGAGACACAGGCCTAATTCGTTGTTTAAACTATATTATGTAGTCTTATTAATAGCTTCTGCCAATAACATCAAGAACAAACAAATGTTTGTTGGTCCCAACGTCTGGCAGAACGTTGTATAGAGGGCCACCTGTTTTTCGCGAAAGGATTTACGCCGAGGCTAGACTTCAATATGCTATGTGTACACTTACAATCTTCATTTTACTCACGGTAGAGTGTCTTTGTGCGAAGACAGTATGTTACATAAGCGAGCCAATCAGAATTATGTTTCTCCGATACTGACCGTTCTTGATACGCGGGNGGGGATGAGGTGAGTGTGGTGGTATGAGTGTGAGGTTAACGTGATATGTTCTTCAATTTTTAGAATTAATTTTTTTCGATAATTTTAGAATTTTTGTCACTCGAAGGGTTGTAATGAGGGGTGGATGGTTGGATAGGGTGGTATGATGAGTGTGATGTTAATTTTATATGCTTATCGATTTTTAAAACGATTTTCTATTTGTTTAATATTATATTGCCAGAAGGTGTGGGGTGGAGATGTAGTGAGATGATGGTGATCGTGGGATGAGCAACGGAAGGGCGTCTAATGTTATATATTACTCGATTTTTTAGTTTTTTTTTAGATTTTTATGGTTTTTCTTGATTTTTCATTATTCTGTGGTGGGAAGGGCGTAAGGTGAGCTTGGCTAGGATGGGGCGAGGGGGTGTTGGCCTATTAGTACTAAGCAAAATCCCAAAATCTGTCATATGGCTTTGAAATTAGCTTTCGGGGGCTTGCAGTAAGCCACAATGAGGATGAAGCACTTTTTTCACAAATATTTGGTAATTTAGGAAGGTTTGGGGGTAAAAATATAACATTTGAGTAGGAAAAAGTGGTTTTTGGGTAAAATAATAGATTTCTAAGGTGATTTTTGGGGTTAAACAGGTGATTTTGTAGGAAAATATGGCGGAATCCAAGATGGCAGCGGATCCGCAGATCCGCAACCCACAGCCCTTCTCCTCAGATTGGCATAATCTATCTACTGGCATCATCGTCACATTAGAACTACGTATAGGCGATTAGAGGCGCCGAGAAAAGACGTATCATAAATTAACATGGCATCAGCTCCTATCCTTTAAAACACTTTTAGTCATGGCGTTTTGTATACTGGACTTTGCACAGTAAAGGCTCTTCACGGTAAAGAAAGCACTTTTGAAATCAACCTTTGAAATATATCGCTATATCTAACTACATGTATGCTCCAGTACATGCTGGCATGCAAGCTTCCTGTTAGTTGACAGCAATCTAGTTTAAATAGATCCATGACTTGACGTTGTATTTACAATGTATTGTGTAAATGTATGGCGAACTGAGTAAATTTTTGTTTTGTACAATTAAGAATATGAATATCAATATAATTAGCACATTCACATTCTTAAATATTCTATGGTTTCCACTTGGATATCGTACGAATTAATTTATCGGTCCGATGGTAATGCAAATTTTATATTGCGCGAAAGGATACTAAATGAGAAGAGAAGCAGATCTTGAACAGGGTATTCCAAAAGTGCTCACTTTACTGTGATCAGCATTTAAGTGGTTTTAAAGTTGTAAACTGCACACAACAGAAAACGGCTTACTACAAGGGAAGTGCTTTACTTGATGGGAGACACAGGCCTAATTCGTTGTTTAAACTATATTATGTAGTCTTATTAATAGCTTCTGCCAATAACATCAAGAACAAACAAATGTTTGTTGGTCCCAACGTCTGGCAGAACGTTGTATAGAGGGCCACCTGTTTTTCGCGAAAGGATTTACGCCGAGGCTAGACTTCAATATGCTATGTGTACACTTACAATCTTCATTTTACTCACGGTAGAGTGTCTTTGTGCGAAGACAGTATGTTACATAAGCGAGCCAATCAGAATTATGTTTCTCCGATACTGACCGTTCTTGATACGCGGGCAGACAAATAAGACGCATAACAGTTCACATGATCCAATCACGAAAGTGGTTCTGAACTAGAGTGCATTGGAACACAACTTGTCCTGAAATCTTTTCGCAAAAAACAGGTGCCCCTCGTTATATACTTACGGCATCTAGGTAGATTTCACATACCTGTGTGTACTCGAACTGGCGTCGTTTGTTTACTGCCNGCATCAAGGTAGATTTCACAGACCTGTGTGTACTCGAACTGGCGTCGTTTGTTTACTGCCTGCTATCATCGATGCGAAGCCGCTTCCCTTCTAATAATAAGGCCCGTGATTCGCTCACAGCAAAATTAAGCGTTGATTCATTGGCGCAGATTTAAACTGGGCGTGTCGAATTAAATATGTGCCAGTGGTAAAAATAGTGTGTAATAGTCTGTCATGAAAAGTAACGCGAAATCCGCAAGTCTTCGGTTATAGCACAGATTAAATAAGAACACAGAGGCGCGTCAGCCGCTTATTCCGCCAACTCCAGCCGTACACGTCACTGACCAGCAACATTTTGAAACACTCGTTCGCCAATCAGCGCCCTGGTAACGCCACTTCGTCTCTGTGAACTTTATTTGNTGCGAAGACAGTATGTTACATAAGCGAGCCAATCAGAATTATGTTTCTCCGATACTGACCGTTCTTGATACGCGGGGAGACAAATAAGACGCATAACAGTTCACATGATCCAATCACGAAAGTGGTTCTGATCTAGAGTGCATTGGAACACAACTTGTCCTGAAATCTTTTCGCAAAAAACAGGTGCCCCTCGTTATATACTTACGGCATCAAGGTAGATTTCACAGACCTGTGTGTACTCGAACTGGCGTCGTTTGTTTACTGCCTGCTATCATCGATGCGAAGCCGCTTCCCTTCTAATAATAAGGCCCGTGATTCGCTCACAGCAAAATTAAGCGTTGATTCATTGGCGCAGATTTAAACTGGGCGTGTCGAATTAAATATGTGCCAGTGGTAAAAATAGTGTGTAATAGTCTGTCATGAAAAGTAACGCGAAATCCGCAAGTCTTCGGTTATAGCACAGATTAAATAAGAACACAGAGGCGCGTCAGCCGCTTATTCCGCCAACTCCAGCCGTACACGTCACTGGCCAGCAACATTTTGAAACACTCGTTCGCCAATCAGCGCCCTGGTAACGCCACTTCGTCTCTGTGAACTTTATTTGTGGTTTATACGTTGCACGGCGATTCAAAGTAGGGATATACGACGGGGCCTGGTACCATACTTATAATGAACTTTGAACCGTATAAAATTAACTCGATGTTCGTAAATTTTCGAGTCTTGCTAAGGTTTGTGATCGAGTGATGGCATTGTCAGGCAGGCATCCTCGCCACATCAGCACTAGGTATTATCGATTATGGGCCCCGAGAAGGGAAGTATAATAAATTCAAGATGACGTAAGTTCGTCTCTTTTTGTGCAGCTTTCCCACGGAGGCGATGAGGGGATAGTGGTAAAGGGGGTGACAGGAGGAGGAAGGAGGGGGAGGTGAGTGAGTTAGGAGCAGGGGCTGAGCGAGGCGCTGACCTTCTACGAGCCGTGACCGCAGGTTCTCGCCGCGGCCTGTATTTNCCCTTGACTGCCGCGCTCCGCCCCCGAGCCCTCGCTGCACTGCACACTCCAGTGAAGTGGCGTGGCCGCACAGTACTCGAGAATACACGAGGTGAAACTGCCGCTTATACCGCCAACTCCTGTCGCCCGCGCCAGAAAAATGCACTTACTGACCAGCACACTGCCGAAACGCCGTTTTCCAATCCGCACTGGTAACTCACTTGCCACCCGGCAGCCCACAGTCGATTGGGGACATTTCACAGCACGAAGGAGCCAGTCAGACACGAGGCCCCTTCCCAAAGCCTCGCTAAGGCAATCAGCGAATGAGTTCGCTTACGTGAAAGCAACCGCAAATCTATTTTGTCTGTGTACGTATCTGCTGTGTGTCGTGGCGGTTCCTTTCATGTTAACGTGATTGGCTACGCGATGTTCTGGGGCAGGCCTTTTGTCTGACTTACTATTAGCACGCGACACAAAGACCCTCTATTGGTTGGGCTGCCGGTGTACAAGGAAGTTACCAAGCGCTGATTGGCGAACGCTGTTCCCGACACGTTGCAGGCCATTGGCATAATTTAGCTGACGTGTGCGGCTGGAGTTCGAGGCACAAGCGGTCGTTTTACTTCTGTATTCTTAAGTATTCGGTGCCAATACTTAAAAAGGCCGTATAATTGCGTAACTGGCTTTGGTACAGTTGATTAGCGGTTAACTGAATACTTTCTAAATACGTTTGTTGGCTTCTTTTTGCCCAATATGTACATTTCCCCACACGGTTTTGAGTGCAAACTACAAATCAGACTGTTAGTTAGAACACTGTTAGAATTCCTCATTGTTTACGTTACTATTCGTTAGATCTTCTAGGTGTCATGATATGCGTAGAGACCTGCAAAGTTCAAGAGTTTGGTTGATTGTGGACTAAACCTCACAGTTTTGCGTATAGTCATGAAGATATTAACTCTCCATTGGTTGCTTGCTGTCAAAATCGAAGCCAATAATTTGCCTTTAATATTGTTGCAATTCTATTATTGTCTCAAAGTTCTTCAGGAGATTTGAAATGTCTAAACCAGTTGCAAAAGTAACAAAAAACGTCAGCGTTTGGATTATAGCTTGTCCCGAAACGTACCTGCTCAATTTTTAAGTCTTTACACATGCGTCTTTGAAACTACTCATTCTACACGCCCTGCAATATTAAGGATCATCATTAAAATATTTAGCACTATGGTAGCTAAATTCCGCGTGTTTAAGTATAAAAGAAGTGTTGGTTCTGACTGTCGCAATAACCATTTACAAATTACATTTGCTGGATTCTAGTATAGCACCATTTTATTGAGTAAAATTACATTATCACTAGGAACGTTCCAGCAATTTATCTTTCCTTATTGGTGGCGTGTCTTTGTGAGAAGATATTTTCCTGCCTGACTGGCCAATCAGAGTTACATAGCATCAACACCGTACGTCTGTTATTTGCGCTCAGATAATTAAGACGTGCAACACGGAAACCATCCAATCGTGAAAGTGAATCTGAGCTAAACTGTTATGAAATTCAACTGGTCATGAAATCTTTTCACGAAAATCGGGTGTCCCTAATAATCATCACTAACCATAGTTGCTAAGACAGTACTGGACGGCTCTGAGGCTATAATTGCAAGAAAATACAGACTGAATTCCATAATACATTTTCTATGCTTAATGCAGGACACTCGCTGGGGTACCAGCCACAGAGTAGACGCCTGACGCTCTAGTACAGAATATGTAAGAATGCAGAAGTAAATCATCCGTCTGTATCCCCCACACGCCTGCAGCAAAATGAAGTTGCTGGTCAGCAACACATCGAAAATCCGTTCGCCAGTTAAAACCTAGTAAATTATTTGCCAACTGGCAGCTCAGCCAACGTGAATCTTCCCCAGCATATAGCAGCTAATCAGGCACAAGGCCCGTTCTAGAACCTCTCACAGCCACTTCATTTCTGTATAGGTATTTACATATTCTGTGTTTTAACCCTTTCAGGCCCACTTTAATTAACGGTTTCAAGTGTTGCAAACAGAAAATGTTGTGATGCGTGCTGTACTTAAGTCGACACGCCACTTGACACAGTCAATCAGCTGTACGCTATATGTTCGACTACAGTTATATGAATATATTACCACCTAGACCAGTAAGACGGTTTGCGAATAATTTACTTACAGGTAATATCATTGGCAACTGAACTTCGTAGTTTGCAGTACAGACCAAAAATTACCTACACGTGGGTAATGTATACAATTGTGTGCACTGGGTTGTGAAAGTGCTGGAACACCGAACATCCAACATAAATATCAGCGCAGGAAATTGTACGTCCTAACACGGGGATAGATCGACGAGGGAGCTGAGGCCTACCTAGTTGGTGACCCGTTAGACGTAAATCGTCGTAGACTTTGGTGCCGATGCGGGTGCGTGGCTTTGCAGGCGAGCACTGAACTGGAGGAAGAATAAGTTATTTTTCCTGCAACAAACCTTATGGTATTAATAGCGAACGGTTAGTGGGCTTCCTTGGGAAATACATCCATCATAATATACACATATACAAACACATACATATTCACAGACATATACATTAACATGCACACATACAAAACATTTTGTACAGTGTGGAAAAGGGTAAGGGGGTTGAAAATCATATCCCCCCCCCCCCAAAATTCCTTCACCGGCATGGTAAAGGTTGAGACAAGGACAGACGATGATGATGTATTATATATTTTTAGAATACGTACATTCACTGAATTCGGCTCTTATAGGTAACGCGAGACATTCGAAATGGGTGACATAACCTGAAAGTGTAATGGACGCCGCGGTCCACCGTCCAAGCATTGCCGACGGCGGACGCCAGTATATGGGACACAGTTCGCGCTAACAGTTTCTTTAATGCAATAGTGTTGTAAGTAAGTAGTGTTTTTGTTTGAAATGTGTAATTTAGTGTTTGTAATGTCAATTTTAGCTGTTTATATACCTTTGTCATTTGTGTTTATAAATGTTCTATAGTTATATAAGTTCAACGGAAGCGTTTGAGAATTCACTTTGCTAAGTGTCATTAGGGAAGACACATCACATAATTCTTCGAAGGCAATATCGTGTTTCTAGGTATTATCCTAAGAAGGTGTGTCGTAATATTTTGACCGTTAATTTTGATGTTAATAAAGAAGATGATTTAAGGTGTGTTCAAGTACTGAGTGTAGATGAGAGTTGTATTCTTCTTTATTTTTTGTATCGCTTTGGTCTTCAAGGTATGACTGCTAAAGCTGGTAGTGGACTTTGGAATTTTGTTTCTTTCGTAAGGCGCATAATGCAAAAGATCCGACATTTACAGATTTGTCTGAAGTGGAACCGCGAGAGATAATTTGTTGGAACACTATTCCCGTACATGACGGTGTTGCTAACCAGAATGCTGTAATTAGTATGTACACTACGCCCGTGCTCTTTGATGTTCACCATATCAAGAGCAAAGATAATTCGGTTGCTGATGAGCTATCGCGTATGTTTTGCAGGGACGAGTTTGAGATGAATGTAAGTGATCCGAGTGAGCTACATAAAATGTATGTAATAAAAGAAATAGTATCAAATTATTTTGAAACCACAGAATTTTTAATACGTTGGAAAGTTTTCCTGATGTTTTTGTAGACATTAAAGAACACCAGGAAAATTACGTAGAATGCCAGCAAATAATATCAGATGTAGCTCAGTCACGTTACGTAGTTTATAAAGGGCTCATTGGCAAATGGTCGAAAAAAGGGAAATTTCGTGTGTTAGTACCGGTTAATTTAAAACCGATGGTGTCTAAGTATTACCACGAGTCTTTTTTCGGAGGGCATGTAGGCCGAGATAAAAAACAATTTCGCGTATAACTGGGATTTTTACGTGGCCTGATGTGCGAGAAGACATTGAGACACGCGTAAGGGAATGCAGTGCGTGCCAGCAAGGCAAACAGCAAAATCAAAAGCAGGAAGGAAAATATTCCGGGTCTCCAAGTAAGTTTGTATGGGAAAGGGTGTGCCTGGATGTTATAGTGCCTTTACCGCTTATTAAATCTGGTTACGCCTATGTGTTAGTTGCGATCGACTGTTTCAGCAAATTCAGTTTCTTTTTTCCGTTGCGGACAATTAAAGCTGTTGAAATTTGCAAGCAAATTTTTCATCATCTGTTTTGCGATTTGGGTCACCCGCGTTTGTAGTCACGGATATTGCGTCGTATTTTGTGTCGCATGAATTTCGCGACTTAATGTTGACGTGGAGAGTGAAGTTAATAAATATGTCGCCTTATTATCCGCAGGCGAACTTGGTGGAAAGAGTCAACCGGATCATTAAAGTAGCCCTGCGTTGTTTCCAGTTATAAACACAGAGAGAGTGGGAAACAATTTTGTACAATCTTGTTTTGTGTTTTAACAACGTAATACATAGTACCCACAAGCGATCTCCATCTGAAATTTTTTTGGGAAGGCAACTTTTACATACCCTTTTAAATGCATGGTCATTGCAACCATTATATGTGCAAAATGTGGCTGACAGAAATATGTTAGAATTGTAGGAAGTAGTTACGCAAAATTTACTTGACCACCACAAGAAAATGGAAGATAAGATGAATTTACAACGTAAAGATGTTACGTTCCGAAGCGGTGATTTTATTATGGTTCATGTGCATTTTCTGAGCTATAAAATTGATTATTTTAGTTTAAAGTTAGCACCGCAGTGGACCGGACCGTTCAATATTGTGCGATTTTTAAGACCAGTTACTTTACTTGTTTCTGAGCTACAATTTCCACATACATAGTTTATTTTAATTCAACATAAGCCATGTCAAATACTTTATGGTAAAGTTGATTAAAAGATCCCTGCCATAGTCCTATGTAAATGTGGATTACTGTTTGTTATTTAAACCTGCATTAATCATATATATTATAATGTATACAGGATTTTATTTAAAGTGTAAATAAATGGTAATGCAATTAATGAAAATAATTTCTTGTTCAATTTCAAGAATTATTAGCGTGAATAAATAATCATTACGTAAAGGAAATATTAAAAATATTTAAAGGAATACGTATTTTAAGAACATAATGCCCAGTATTATTTGAAAGAGTTGTNTGGATTACTGTTTGTTATTTAAACCTGCATTAATCATATATATTATAATGTATACAGGATTTTATTTAAAGTGTAAAGAAATGGTAATGCAATTAATGAAAATAATTTCTTGTTCAATTTCAAGAATTATTAGCGTGAATAAATAATCATTACGTAAAGGAAATATTAAAAATATTTAAAGGAATACGTATTTTAAGAACATAATGCCCAGTATTATTTGAAAGAGTTGTAAAAAAAAAAAACCCAGTTTATATGAGCCGGTTTTATTTGCGTCGTCCTTGTGTGTTTGAGAAACCCAGAAAAAGCGTCCAAGAAGAAAATAAGATCTGCGAGGGAATGTGAGTTCGGGCTACCGACCCGAGAGCGACTAGGACTGGCCACCCGACATCGCTGTCTACAGAGAGCGGCCTGACCACACTGGCACTTGAAGGAGGGGAGGAGATGTGACGGAGCTGGAACACCGTACACTCAGCATTGATATCAGCGCAGGAAATTGTACGTCCTAACACAGGGATAGATCGACGAGGGAGCTGAGGCTTATCTAGTTGGTGACCAGTTAGACGTAAGTCGTCGTGGACGTGGTGCCGATAGGGGTGCGTAGCTTGGCCGGCGAGCGCCGACTGTCTGCGTGGAGACTCGAGACTGCCCCCACCCCTCACCACGCCGATACCGAAAACCTTTCAACGCGTGTGGATGGCGTCTAGCAACCGTCCGACGCTGCCTTCGACGTCATCAAGATTTGACTGCTACTGGACTCGAACAAACAAATCTTTCTGGGATGTTCCTCAATACCCTGGTCAACGTGTTTCCCGAATTTAAAAGGGTTTTCTTTCATCTTGGAAGAAAGTCTGGATAGGAACCTCATGATGAGGGCATTTTATAGGATATGTATAGGGAAACATTTTAAGATAAGTTTATTTTTTATATTCTGTAATTTTGCAATGTTACAATATTTGGGCTAAGTATGAATTACTATGGGAGCCATTATTAAATGTAATTTCATGTAATTTTCATAAGAAACATTATGATTGTAACTTATTTTAAAACCTGGTTGGCTATTTATATTTTGATAATGCTTGTATATTTTATATGGGCATTTTATGAGAAAAAATATAAAACAAAATAAGCCCCGAGATGAAGGAAAATGAAACTAACAGTTTATTGAATCATTTCTCACCATTTTGAGGGTTAATTATCTTGTATTCGAATTCATATAAGGGGATGGTTGAATTGTCGCAATTTATTGCGACTGCGTTATTTTTTTGTACTCTGCTATTTAAATTCTGCTGCTTGAAGGTTTTTGGTAAGACTCATTTTGCTTAAATGAGTGGAATGGAAATTGAAAGTTACTGTCATGGATTGGTGGGGTTTCCTGTGGGTGCTCCCACTCTGTGACAGGGTCATAATGGTTTAACACGACCTAGACGACTACGCGCCAATATGAAGCACGCAACAGAAAAAAATTCTTACATGTCGAAGTAAATAGTTAAACTCTAGGCTGTTCACGGTAAAGTGCGGTCCTTGTAACTTGAAAGCCCTCTCATTTGTAATAATAGTCAAACAAATATTTCATTTTAGCCCTAGACGTTAACTTCCGAGTGCCGTAGAATATACACACGGTGCGTATTACTAACATGGCAGTATTTATTTTAAAAGGAGGATAAAGATTTTAAAATGGCTGAAAGAAAAAAGGAACTTGGGCCTCAAAAGTGCTCACTTTATCGTTAACAGCCATTATGCACACGACCTCATATTGGTGCGTTTGCATTTAACCGCACACCCGGCATTGGCTCTGCTAACACCAACCAGCGACACGTAGATGCGTGGTTTTTAGTCGAAGTCGCATTTACGCGAGAAACAAGAAACACCAGACGATGTCAAGCAAGCGTACAGAGTGATGAAGAATGTCGAGAATACGCCAAAGATGTCGCTTTAGACAACTGACGAATTTCGAGAGAGGACTCATAATCGGGCGGGAAACCGTAGGGTGGTCGTATCGCTGTATAGCCCACCACATGGATTGTTCGGGCCATACTGTCCTATGCTGTTGGGAGCAGGGGATATGTGACGGCACCCACACACGGACGGCCAGCTCAAGTCGGACGAGGTCGACAACCAGTAGAGAGGATCTACGGATTGTGCGCCAGGCACGGAGGGATGATCCCATGGCAACCCGGCCCGCGATACTATCCAGTGTTGGGTCTCCTGTGTGCCCACGAACCATTTCGTGGCGCCTTGCGACGACAAATCTGCTAACCCAGTGCCCATTACGAGTGCAGCCACTAACTCTGCAACAGCGGCGTCTCCGTCTGCAATGATGCCAAACCAGAACAATGTGGAACGCCACAGACTGGCGTGGTGTTTGGTAATGAGTATCGCTTCGTTATGAGGACTGATGAACATCGCACCATTGTGCGGAGGGCCCCTAATGAACTGCACAATCCCATCTCGCTATCGAGCGACGCATTTCCCCCATGACAGGTATTATGGTCTGGGGAGCCGCAGCCTACGGTAGGCGATCCGCTCTCGTTGTATTATGTGGAACGTTGACGGTATAGCAGCAAACGTATGGGATCATACAATCCCATCTGCTCTCATTTTTAGCCGTGATTCCATGTGGTATATTGCAGCAGGATGACGACCGACCGCACGTGGCATGGATCGCCCAGGACTGCCTCCTTCATGTCCAAACACTGGCACGGCACGCCCGCTCCCCTGACATGTTCCTAGTTGAGCATATGTGGAACCAATTTAACCGCCAGCTCCCGTCGTGCCATATTATCCGGAATTTGGAACACATCATCCTACAACTGTAAGACCCGTCTGCCTCAGGACAACGTAAGGTATCTGCTGGACGCCATGCCAGACAGTGTTGCAGCGTGTATAGCAGTGCGAGAGGGTGCGACGTACTACTGAAGATGACCGGACGACGTGCTGCAAATCCATATGTCATTGTCCTACTGCTATGTTTTGTGATCACCTATATAAAGTTTCAGTATCATCTGATGCGTCCTTCTGTGTGCGCCATTTTTATTTGTTCGGCAGTGTACATAAAAAACACACACATATATATACACACTGATTGGGCAATTATGCTGAACATCCCCCCCCCCCCATGTTTTTTTACAAACCTTTTATCTGGTGGCCGGGAGTGCCCCATCGATACAGAAGGTAAGTTCGCGGGGAAGGAACATTTTCCTGGCAACACCACAGTGTGATCTTGAAGGCATAGTACCACGTGTGACTTCACGCAAGCATAGTCACAAAATGAGAAAGGGAAAAGAGGTCACTTGCAAAGCTCAAATAGTTTTCCTCGTTTTAACTGAATAAAAATGAGATGGAAAACTTATTACATAGGTGGAGCAATTTGCCTTCGCTTTTTTTTTTATTCGTAAGCTGGTTTATCAGATTAGAATATTATGGTTAGAGACCCGGAAATCAAGCGAGTTACCACACAGTATTTAAACATGTAGACTCAAGGCCTGTTTCAGATCCTTGCGCAGCCAATCAGTGAATGGGTATTCCTACACCAAAGGAACCGCCACTCTATTTCGCTGCTGTATACTTACGTACTCTGTGATGGTAGGACATAATTCAATCACTCGCACTTTCCAGTTAAATGTACGATCGAGTCGCGAGTATTTGACAAGCCCTGAAGAACAATTGAGCCAGCAAAACACCTTACATCAGAATAAGCACCACAAGTTTAACCCACTCCACAGAGGAAGAAGCCCGTCAGAGGGGCCTCAGTCAATGGACAAACAAGGACCATAATTAGATGTAGGTGTAATTCACAAATTTTTTCGGTAGCAGGCTAAATTTTAAGAATGCATACTCCAATACTCATTTATGATTGGACCAAAATTGTTTTGTAACGTCATGTTCAATTCTTTAACCAGTAATAAACCCGAAGAAATAACGTGACCGTATCACAAACAACGAAGTTCAAAATAAAATATATAGCTTCGCACCACGGCGATTGTAGTTCGGGAATTTAGAGGTCTGAGAAGGATAGGCTGCTGCCAAAATGATTCGCGAAGTGTATATACCTCTGGCTACAATATATAAATAACTCTGAAGTTTATCATAAAACGTCAAACGAACTCACGAAATTTGCGTGTTACTGTCGATGGAAGATAAAAATTTCTAAATGAATGAATGTGCGGTATCGTGCTTCTTTCCAAACTAATAACAGAATATAAAAATTATTTAAAATTTTTTTTCCAAACATACAAACATTACATTGGTGAATACACGAGCAAGTGGGCATTTTAAATACCAGGTTAGGTTTTTTTTTTGTAACTGCTTATAGAATCATGAAAATGCAATTTGAAAATGCAAGTTATTTCACACGCTTCAGCATTAGAGCAGAATTTACTTTCGAGGACATTTTGCAGGCACCACAAAATCAGTTAATCATGTTTTATGCAGACATACGTACAAGCGTACGTCATGCAGGCACACACGCATACATGCATTCGTACATGGATGAATAAATTCATGTCTGCGTACACAAATACATGCTTAAACTCATACACATATATACATGTTATTATGTTGGTATGATTGGGCTGTGTACATTGCCGAAAATGAGACTAAATAAAAATCGCCACACACACACACAACTCGGCAAGACAAAAAAATATAAAAAACCTTTTACATCACCACAGACAGATAATTTAAAAAAAAAACTGTTTCCTTGTCGATAGAAAACACACATATATAATGTATGTATATAATACATATTACATACATGTAAAATTAAAACAACAAAAAGATGGACGGACAACTTATTACAAAACAGGACAGACAACAAAAGCAAACCAAAAGAAAAGACAACACGATGACGAAAACGAAAATACCACACAAGTGAACGAAACAGTGCAAAAACAATATCAGTGAGTACTAGGAAATAAGAGAGCTGGGACAGGGGTTGAGGGCTGCGGAGCCGCGGCGCCACAGTAGCCATCTTGGATGTCATCACATGGCAATCTCCTGCTATGTCATTCCTCGCCAGTAGCGGCCATGTTGGATTCCACCTTTTTCCCTCCTTCTCTATCATTACATATCAACACTTCACGCTCTTGCATTCCTTTTGATGGGTTTTCTCATATTCGTCCCAGTCTCTCTCGTTCTATCCCTCGCGAGTCCTCTCACATTCCTCCCTCTCTCGTCACCCACCCCTGGGTCTTCTCATAGTCCTCCCAGTCTCCTTCTTGCCTCCCGCCCATCCTATCCCATGGGGGTTTTCTCATAGTACTTTCAGTCTCCTTCCTGCCTTTCGTCCATTCTATCCCTCGGGGGGGAGGGGGTTTCTCATAGCACTTTCAGCTATCCCACTATTATCTGGCTTTTCGCGCCCTCCTCCATCACCGACGACGTCGTCTGCTGAAGGCAGCCATCTTTAATGCCCGCACTCACAACCAGACTGTTTGAAGTTCTACAGGTCGCAGCCAGGAGCGCCGGTCTTTTGGCGCGGCCCCGTCGCACACAGAGGTGCGCTAGCATCGGGGACCGGAGTTCAAGTGGCGACCGCCATTGCATCGGAAGTGTTAGGAGACGAAATAGTTGACATACGTGAATCGGTCGGTTTACTCACTCGACAGTCAATAAACTTGTAATCGCGAAAAAAAAATCAACATTTTACGGTTTTCTGATAATCCTTCTGGATTCGCCTATGCAAATGACGCCAATCCTGAATATGCTAATATCTCATACGTCAATCACCGCCACTGGGCTGCTGACTGTGGATGAGGGGACGAGCTGGCTAGGCTTTCTCATATTCCTTCTGGATTCGCCTATCATCATTGTATGATTAGGAGAAGAAATAAAGTAAATGCAAGCATCGGCCTACGCACTCACCAGTCAATAAACTTGTCATCGCGAAAAAAAAGAGGTAGTTTAATGCCGAATGTACACATAGGAAAAAACTACAGGGTACACACACTTTATATGTGCGAAAGTTAGACTTTAATTCCCACACTCACTACCTGGCTGCCGGCTGCGGAAGTGGGGGTGGGCTGGTATACTCACGGGTTTTCTCATATTCTTTCTAGTCTCCTTTCACCTGGTGTCCTAGCGGGGACGAGTCTCATGCTCTGTCATTCCACCTTGGTTTTCTCATATTCCTCCAGGTCACCTTTCACCTAGTGCTCCGGCGGGGACGAGTCTTATGCTCTTTTATTCCACCTTGGTTTTCTCATATTCCTCCTGGTCACCTTTCACCTAGTGTCTTGGCGGGGACGAGTCTCATGCTCTGTGATTCCACCTTGGTTTTCTCATATACCTTCTGGTTTCCTTTCTCCTGACGTCCTGGCGGGGACGAGTCTCTTGCTCTGTCATTCCCCCTGCGCGGCACGGAGCGAAGCCTGCCCACGCACACTAGCCTAGAGTCACACCGCGTGCACGCTTCAAGTACGCTTTAAGACAACGTATAAGCATAGTTGGCTGTAATGTCCGAACTGACGAGCGCGCGCACCTCTGTGTGGCTCCCGGATCCCCGCTAGAATACCAGGTGTGCCAGAACCTACCATACGTCGCACTGCGCGCGTCAAGTACACCCTAAGCCCACTTATAAGCATATTTGGCTGTAATTTCCGAACCGTTTAAGATACAGCCACCAAATTCATAACATAGACATCACCCCCGACGACGAACAGGGCCGCAGCGTCAAGTATACCCTAAACACATTTATAAGCATATTTTGTTGTAAACTCCAAACCGTTTAACACATAGTCACCAAATTCATAACATAGTCATCGCCTCCGACGATGAACTGGGCTGCGGGGTCCCCACTTATAAGCATAGTTGCCCACCATTTCCCACCTACGGAAGCTATAGGCACCAAATACATATCATAAACATCACTTCTGATGAAGAACAAGGTGGTAGGGTCAAGTAAACATCAAGACATCTTATAAGCATAGTCACTCGACTGCCAACCCAAAGAATGCCAGAACGATCCCGCACGTCCCCAGCAATTTTTGAGTTCCGAAACAACAACCAACTAACAAAAAAATGCCAGCACTCCTAACGGCCACCGTTTGAACTACACTCCTCGATGCCAGACGTGATAACCAACACACACAAAATTGCCTCATCAATATCAGCACTCCAAGCTGCGAACGGTAGAACATAGCACACTCTGGTTGCGGACACCAGAATTAAAGATTGCCGCCAGCAGCAGACGACTGGCGGCAGGCGCGGTAATGAAATATGGAGGACGTAAAAAGCAAGAGCATGGAGACAGGGGTGGGAGACAAGAAGTCTAGAGAGAAAATAAAGGAGACAAGACGGAATATAAGAAAACCACGGGATGCAATACAAGAGAGAAAAGAAGGAATGAGAAAGCATGACAAAAAAAATCGGAATGCCATAGCATGAGATGAAAACATCGAAATGCAAGATCATCAAGAGACAAGGTTAAATGATAGAGCAGAATGTCGGGAATAAGGAAAAAAGGGAAATTCTGAGGGGAAAACAAAATGGACGCTGCTGATGAGGAATGACAGAGCAGGAGGATTCGGCGTGATGTAATCCAAGATGGCCGCCAGTTCGTCCCCTCGTCCCCGCCAGGATGCCAGGTGACGTGGTATGCCCAGTTTCCTACTACTATAAACAATAACAGGAAAAAATAGGTGTGTTGGCAATACCTAATCAGATGTAGTTCTTATGCAAAATATTATTACACGGTGTGCGGACGAACACGGTCCGCTGTTCCTTTTATGTAATTTTCTAGATTCGGTTAAGTTTTGTTTGCATGAGGCAGAGAGATATACGAGAGGTATAACTTTAGCACAACTTCAGAAAGTTGGAAGTAACCGCGAATGAACTACACTGGCTGGGCCATGCATAGGGCAAGCTCGTCTCAAGGCACCGATTCCCGAACGCCAGTCTGCCGGGTTACTGCCAAGTCAGGTCATTGTCATAAACAGTGATCAGTTGCATGGAAAGTTGACTGATTTTTCCGTTTCAATGTCATAAGGGTAATTTCTGTTACTGACTTCGTGTGGAGCTATTTTCCCATTTAAATGGCACAATGTAACTCTGCAATTTTTAAAGGCTTTGGCTGAATTGACAGTGCTGTTTGTAGCGCAAGTGGCTGGTGAGCTCCGATTGGATACGAGACGTATGTCACGCCACCACCTGCTATAAGTTCCGGTAGTTGGGAGGTTGTCGATGATATTTGCCGAAATTCATGCTTTGACTGTCATCACGTGTTAACCACCAGTTGTAACTCAAAATGTGTTTTGATGACGGCACAGAAACGCGTACTCGTTAGTACTAAAAAAAATTTATCAAATTGATTTACTGTCACTTGCAATCACACCTGTCATTCTGACTTTTATCTTCCGAAACTTCCACCTGTGCTTGGTCACTGCACAATCAGAACACATCAGCCACCAACCTATTCACACTTTTGAGGTATATGCCCGAGTGTAGGCTATCTCAGGCAATATTTTATCGAACATTTCTTTGCCAATAAAAAACAAAACTGGTCAGAATATAGTAAATTGTAACCCTAATTGTATTAGGATTTTACTTTAAAACAACGTAACAACAAAAATTGACTTAAGTAAATAACTAATTTTTGTATAAATACTGAAAATAACAGCGATGTACTGCAAATGTTCTAACATTATTGTTTGTACTGACATCAATGTACAGCGCGTGGGCAGTCGCGTCTCCTGTGCCTGTGACCTTAAATGTTAAACAGGAGTAAATTCCAGAGCCACATACAGTATGCACAGCGCCCAGCACTAGCTTTATTCAGACACAAAGCCACATCAGGCATTTAAGCCACTTCAGTCGTTAGAGTAAGTCCATGCTGTGCACACCGGCCAGATCCGATGGACGTATGTTGCCAGACTACAATATGGCACTGCCGTGCTTTAATTAGCTGCAGTTGAATGCTGTTCAATAGAAGGAAATTACGCTCCTTCCAATCGCGGTAGGTGGGCGTGGATACCATCTCGCCTATCAACAGCAATCGTACAGAGTTGAATCTGGACGCGCCACCTTGATGGGGCCTGGGCCTATCCAACTTCTACGAACGCGCTTCGTAAACGAGTCCTCTTACTAGGAGGACCAGACCGTCGTCCCTTCGTTGGCGAGCATCAGCCCTTCGAAACTACCGCGTGGAGCCGACGACACGCCACTTTGCTTCCCCAAGAGTTACTCGAGCGATAGGAGCCCATCACCAAACCTAGCACTGTGTATCGTGAAGGTACGGTGGGAGGGAATGCCCTCTTTCTCCCCAGGTATTAAGGCCGTACGCGTCACCGTTGCAGCTTTCCAGCTTGTACCACCAGGAGCAGACATCTAGGCCAATACTTGCTTCCAGGCCTCCTTCCAGCGGGAGGTTCAACCAATGCCACCCAGAGTCCAACCCGCGATCGGCATGGCCAAAGGCTGGGGCTTCACACCGATCCCCTGGGTCCCCACGACTATGCCATGCACACTGATTTTTCAACCAAAGCAGCCCAACTCCCCCAGGACTCCATACAGTTCTGTATGTGAAGGTACCCCCCCCCCTT
>NQII01001971.1:339108-367611 GCA_002778355.1 Clitarchus hookeri | reverse complement strand
GCCTCCATTACGGCTCGACTTCATACACACCTCAATCACCCTCATAATCTCTCAAGACCTCACTGTTAAGAGCCGCCTAACTCTCTTCACTCACTCACGCACTCTTATTTTTAAATGCACAAAAGTGTAAGAAGTAGCCAATTTCTTAAATATTTACTTTTTTGGTAATTTTATACTCTCACTTCAGTTGACCGACGCATGAATAAAGTGATCAGGCCCGTGGCAATGATAATTTTCAATGTTGGAAGAACAAAAAATCTGCAAAGAAGTAAATCTTAAGCAGGACTTTCAAAAGTGCTCCGTTTACCAAGGCAGCATTAACCTAATCTTTATTTATTAACAGCACACGCATTCTTAGCTTACCCAGGATTCGATTTCAGAACATCGTGATGTGAAAGTGACATTTCAACTGCGTCAGCCCCATAGGTCGCTAATTAATCATTTATTTGTATAGTTTAGTTCTCAAGTACAATTTATAATTTTTGTTGTGTGATGTGACAAAGGATTGCTATTATTACCTCAATACTTTGCGACTATCTACACACATATATATCGTTCTGTGTTAATAAATTAATAATTGTTACCTTGCATAACTGTGTGAACGCGAATGAAGGACTTTTTGTGCTGCGTAACAAAATATGAGTGACTACAGTGAACGAACCCGGTGTACTGTTATTGCAGGTGTGCACGGGTGCTGTACAATGCCGGCCAGATTTATTTGTAATATGTGCCCATTTCTGTAAATCAGTAGCAAAAATTGTTCAAACACTGGTTTCATACGAATGTTGCATCATCAGGTTTTAAGGCCCGAAGGCCAGCACACCCTCCATCCTCCCGCACTGCAACTGTACTCGGATGAGTAAGACAGTGCACGGCACTTTCTCCTCTTGGTCTCTTCGGGCCATTCACTTTCTTAATGCCATTACTCGGTTTATCTACCGGTTTTCTCAAAACCTGTCCTCCTCGCCAATCAGAGATACTCCGACTTTCTTTTTATGAAGCCTTTACCTGAGTACCCCTTTATGGGTCATCAGAAATTTGTTCTCTTTGCCAAATATCATACTCTTCTAGTCTCTTGCCTATTTTTGTGGCGAATTTGTTCCACAATTTGTTGAGAACTTTGTTCGTCAATACATTTTCCATATCTAAGTGAATGCCCTTTTCTTCCATCTCTTCCTCCAGCCAGCTCCTGATGTCTTCTGTCTTCAGACATTCCATTATTACATGCTGGACTGTGTCGTCAACTCCGCATACGTCGCACAGTGGAGATTCCACGAGTCGGAGGCTGTGCAGCTTCGCTTTGAAGTTTCCATATCCAGTGTACAGTTGCATCATCAAAACAACCATCTTCATCAGCATCATAACTATCACAATCAATATTTTTCCATCATTACCACAACAGTCATCGTCACTATTATCACCGCCATCGTCACTGTCATCACCATCGTCACTGTCATCACCATCGTCACTGTCATCACCATCGTCACTATCATCACCATCGTCACTGTCATCACCATCGTCACTGTCATCACCATCGTCACTGTCATCACCATCGTCACTGTCATCACCATCGTCACTGTCATCACCATCGTCACTGTCATCACCATCGTCACTGTCATCACCATCGTCACTGTCATCACCATCGTCACTGTCATCACCATCGTCACTGTCATCACCATCGTCACTGTCATCACCATCGTCACTGTCATCACCATCGTCACTGTCATCACCATCGTCACTGTCATCACCATCGTCACTGTCATCACCATCGTCACTGTCATCACCATCGTCACTGTCATCACCATCGTCACTGTCATCACCATCGTCACTGTCATCACCACAATTATCGTCATTATTATCACCACAATATTGGCCATCACTAATACAAACACTTTTATCACTAACACCATCGTCACTATTATTGCCATCAACAACATCATTGCCATCAACATTATCATCATAACCACTATCACCATCAACACCAACAATATCATCACAGTCACTATCATTATCATCATCGTCATCATCATTTTACTATCACCATCATTCATGTAATTACCTCTCCAACATCGTCATTCATCGCCATTGTCTTCAACACTACCATCACCATTATAATCTCCATCATTATCACTATCATCACAATAACTGACATCATCATTATCATCGCCATTACTGCCCTAATTTTGCTATCACCTTCATCATTACCATTATCACAGTGGTCACCATAGCCCTTTTCACATCATCACCATCACCACCATCCCCATTATCACCATCATTGCATCGCCTTCAGCATTATCATAACTACCATCATGGCCATCATTATAAGATTCTGAATGACATAATTGTGCTTTATCACGGTCTTAGGCAGCTTCCATACTACATGATTTGAATTCGAGATGGGTACAAGTTGCTCCAAATCGGCAGTGGGGGCTGGTGAACTTCTGCACGTTGGTCTACTGCTTACTCACAACCATCGTTGAGCTGCGGTACACCAAACATATAGTGACAACTCACTAGCGAGCTGAGAGGCATCCACTACACATTTGGCGTGAAGTCAGCTGCAAAACGAACTTTTAATGGCCAATGCGTAAATTAGGAAAGGAACGTCCAGCTACGTTACAGAGAAAGCGCTGGCATACCTTGCAACCACTCTCTTGTTGCACTGCAACACAGTTAGATGTGACTAAAACAGCGAGAACTATTCCACTGCAATCTCTGAAGTGCTATTAATGGTTTCAGTCGCTGAATTCTGATTATTTACTAAGTATTTAACTGATTTATGTTTTATCCTGCTGTCCTACTGCATTCCACCTATATACTCAACAGACAGCGGCCTCTTATTAACTGTACTTTCAACGAGTAGCGTTTCCCTTTTTAAAATCTTTAGTTCACATGTAAAACCTAAGTTAAGTCATATATTAGCTTGTAATGTGAGGGGTCCTGGGTCCAATTTCGTGCCAGGCATGTGCGTATTTTCCACAGTTTACTGAAATACATAAAAAAGAGGGACTTGATAGATACCGAGTAAATTAAAAAAACAAATGTTTGTCTAACTCTTGGAAAATTTTACGAGAGCTATAATGCTGGGGGAAACGTGGATATACTTACAAAATTTCGACATTATCTGAGTTGATTGGTGAAGATACGTGTATGCCATGAAACTTTTCTATTGTGATAAAATAGTCACTTAAACTTGCATTCCTCCGGATACAGTTTTTGGTTATCGACCTGAAAGAAAGATTAAATGCCAAAATTCACATAATAAAACGAATAATTCAAGTCCGAAAGATATGTTGTACAATTACTTGTCCTAAAGTGAATACACATAAATTCCACGTGGACCCAAACGCTATGTAGTCTCAAAGACACTTGAACTAAACTTCGAATTTATAGAGAGTCACGTGACCTAGAATTACTTCGCCGGAAATACCTTGGCTTAAAACCTGGTGACTTATAGACTGAAGTGACGTGCTGCCTAATAGATGGACCACAGTGAAGCGTGAGAATTCCGAAGAAGCAGTGGACCCACTGGAAGATATTCGCCAGCCACCACTCACAGTTTCTCTGGAAGCACATGACGTTTCTTGCGGTTGCTTAGGTCAAAAGTCGAGTGGCCAGGGCCTGGCTGCGATAAACATTTTTTTTTTAAGTGGCCCTTTGGTTTACGATCAGAAACACACATTGCGGAAATGCCGAAGTGTCCAGACGCCGCTGTAATATCTGTCGGGAATGTGGTTGACGATCTCTCCCACTGCAGTACAATTTTGCGTGTTGTTATGAAATTACTTCCGATTCTTTCAAACCAAAAAGAGCTAGAGGGACGTAGTTAAATATCATAGATTTATGTAAAGCACAAAATTATAAGAGTGGGTTTATTTAAATATTTATTTAATGCAATAAATTTGGTCTACAAGCATTACTTGGGGGGAGGTTTAAAATAAATAATAGCATGTTAGCTGATTATACTAGGGTACCACGCCACCTAGAAGCTAATTGGAGAGTCCCCATCTTGTCCATGTTGCCGTAGGCTGATTAAGGCGACGGTTAATTATGACCGTACACACCCATCTCCACTCGTCCTCTTGGTCCGATAACCCGTTGACAAAAGTCGCCGTTCTTATGGTTATCACATTGTCCTGTATCGGGCGCCTTGTGTACGTTCACGGCCCCGTTTATTGGCCGGCGGAGAGGGGTTTCTGCTTTGCCTTTCGCAAGGTATTGAGCGATCATGGCTCGTGTCCTGGATTAATGTTTGAATGTGTAATCAGGCAGGCCGTCCAGCTAAGGCCTGATCACAGTTCATAAAAAAGCATACCAGTTTTTAATATGTTTTTACCAAAAAAATGTGTGTGGTTTTTGCTTTTCTGAAACTCTGTTTATTTTGGAGTCTCTTTGAGTAAAGAATAGCGAAATTAGTAACTTCAGTGGCCTGCAGGTTAGACTTTACAGTTCTTCTGAAAATGTGGGCCGATGTCACTTTAACAGGCTGCTCCCATAGTAAGGAGCTATTTTATAATTGAACAGGCTACATGCGATTCAGCACTTCTCTAGCATCGAGGCGGAGCCGCGGTGGTGTAGGGGTTAGACTACTCGTCTCTCAAGGCAAACAGGCTTCGATTCCCAGCGGGGTCGCATGTGGAATCGTGTCGGACGATGCCGCTGGTCGCGGGTTTTCTCAGGGATCTACCGTTCTCCCGCCCTTACATTCCGGCGCTGCTCCATACTCACCTCGCTTCACTCTTATCGGCTCTCAAGTCGTCGATGTTAAGAGCCGTCCAAATCTCTTCACTCACTCACTCACTTTAGCAGTGAGATCGTTTTTGGCGCTATGTCCTCCAAGGTATTTCATTAAAACTGTGGTCTAAAAAGGCGAGAGTGATATACTACCATCTAAGATTTGGATTGGAACCAAATTAATTAGTAAACTTTCCAATTTTTATTATTTGGGGAAGGTATTGTGTAGCTACAGTACGAATCATGAATTTACTTTTCGTGTAGAGTGCTATTTTCAGTGAATAGCGTAAAATACCACTTAAGCTGTGTAAATATAAGATTTTAAAAACCAAAGAATATATATCACAAATATTATTTTGAAAACCTCACATTCCTCACTGAATACGCACGTCACGTAATTCACAGCAATTTAAAGAATATTTTGAGTTAATGTGCTTGCAGCTGTAACTCTCGGTACTTGGACACTTCAGTCAGGTCAAAGCACTAGTAAAAAAATAATAAAGCACGTGTTAAATGGTTACATTACACCCGACAGTGGTATATAAGCACTTTTATGAGGAAAAATACCTGAGTGTAAGATTATGGTGTTATCTCCGGCTGGTGCTAACAGTATCGCACTATCGCACATCATCTCAAAATAAATAATAATTAAGTCCTGTTATAATTCATGAATAACTATCTTAGTAGCAGCGATTCGCTAACGTTATTTTATGGTAGCATTCAGGACTCTATTTAAAATTTATCAGTATATTAAAAGCATGAATAGCGCATTGCTCAAATGCTACACTCTAATAAAATCTAAACAGTTAAAATTGCTCCAAATTTGACAGCATATCTGTTGAAATTGCTCAACTTGAATTAGTCAAATTCTACTGGCAATTTTCGTTGCTGATATTCACTGATTAAATGGTGATTTCTACTGATTCTTAGTGAATTGCACTGGCCTGGCAGTAAAACATCAACGCATTCTACTGATTCGCAGGTAGGTAACAGCTTATTAAATAAAGAATCAGTTAAATACTTCAACTGATTAGAATTTCTGATTCAGATTTAAAATGTCCACCAACTATAAAAAGGACAACTAGCAGCAGAAAAATTTAGTGAATTCGTTTCAGGACAGACTAATCTTTAAAAATGAATACTTTTAATTTACTGTTCCCCTTGAATCACAGTTCCTCATGCACACCCTAGATGACACTGATTCAGTAAAATATCTGCAAGAAAAAAATACCGTGCTGCCAAGTCTGGTGGTAAGACTGACCTACTCGCTGTGGTTACAGTCAGTGAACAAATAACTGCGCCTCGAGTATGTATAGGTACGTAGGCCATCTTACAAGTAAATGAACTCACCAGTATCCTGTTCCGAAGTTTCAGTGATTCCTCAAGTAAAATTTCGCCATTGCAACAATTGAAATACAATATCACATATCACACTGATTTACTTATATATATATAAAGCATTGTTTCAAAAAATGTGAAGAAACCGCAAATAGACGTACTAAATAAACATTGGTTGTTTGCTGTCACAGTCAAAGGCAATAATTTTTCTTGCATTATTTTTGCATTTTGTTGGGTTCTACAAAATGTGTCAAATAACATGTGAGCCAATTGCAAAAGTACCGAACCGTCCGAGTTTTTAATTCTAGCTTGCCCCGAAATGAATCCTTTAATTCTTCAGATCGTTAGTAATGGATAACGAGTGGTCAGTCATTCAAGCAAAGGACTCCTTTGAACACGATAGCCAATAAAATTTAAAAGCTGCTTTTTTTTACTTGGGGGTATTCAACTACCCAATATCCATGTTATCCTGCAAAACATTTCTGGCTCAGTTATTTAAACAAACACATCATTTTGCGTTATATTCCGGAAATATGCCATAGTTCAGAAAACTGTGCGTGTGATCGTTGGACTTTCATGACCGTAACACTTTTGGTATGGCGCGCTGAGGAAGACACTGAGACAGTAAACCTGAAACAGATGAAGTGAATGAGTGAGCGAAATGATTTAGACGGCTCTTAACATCGAGGTCTTGAGAGCCGATGAGTGTGAAGCGAGGTGAATATGGAGCAGCGCCGGAATGAAAGTACAGGGGAAACGGAAGATGCCCGAGAAAACCCGCCGTCCAGTGGCATCGTCAAGCACGATTACCACACGCAAAAATCCGGGAGCGACCCCGCCGGAAATCGAACCCGGCTCGTCTAGTTGGGAGGCGAGTAGTCTGCACTACACCACCGTGGCCCCACTGTAACATATGGAGTAGCCTACACGGAGTAATAATGTGAAGTTTAGATTGGTGTAAAATTATAACATTAAATATTAAAAACGTAAATTACGATTACTGCAGGAGACTAAAGCAACTGAGCATGGAAAGACGTTGCAAAATCCGATGTATAAACTTCGCAGAAAGGTGACTTCTCGTATGAAGGTCGGAATGAATGGAAAAATTGCAGCCCGGATTGAATAATGGTGCGGCTCAATGTATGTAATTGCTGATGAAAATGACAAGCCAGACGATAGTTTCAAGTGAGTATGAATCAAATTGCTGCCCCTGCATTAACAATTCCTGGAGAGGTAGTTAAATATTTTACATAGGAAACTGAATAGATCATTTTACCAAATGGCTGCCTTGATGTTGACAATTCTCGGAGAGCTAGTAAAACATTTTACGTAGAAAATTCAAGCTCTCCAATTAAGATCAGCGTTCTTTACGATACCTTGATTTCCTTGGAAAGAACGATTTATGATGTTGTTTGTGTCCTGGAGTGTCAGGATTGTGTTTAATGCGTCTACGTGTGGGTATTTTTTAAGTTTATCTGCTGTTATAATACGTTCAACAGGACTACTTTAACATATTTAACAACAAGCTTATTGTATTCCTTACTTTTAAAATTGTTATGATACTTTCCTTTAATACGTGCTGAAATACGTAAGGAGACCATTAAATCTTAATACCAAGATAATGTTGTAACATGAAGCAGAACATTTTCTTAACATGGGTAAATCCCACACGTGCAGGTGTATTCGTAACTCCACGCCGCTTTTACTTCCCTAATATTCTCCTTGCATTTCTATTGTAGTATGTCCGAGGCGAAGCAAGGGAGTGAAGCAGAGCTACTCCCGTAGACGGGAAAAAATGTATGGGGTTATAAATCCGCACTTTCCAGCCTGCCTTCATTCGGAGACAGCATTCAGTGAGTTGTAACGTGTTACATGCGCGTGCGGTGTTTAGCAACAATTANTATGTCCGAGGCGAAGCAAGGGAGTGAAGCAGAGCTACTCCCGTAGACGGGAAAAAATGTATGGGGTTATAAATCCGTACTTTCCAGCCTGCCTTCATTCGGAGACAGCATTCAGTGAGTTGTAACGTGTTACATGCGCGTGCGGTGTTTAGCAACAATTAAAAAAAAAAGAATTGTTACGGAATTTTTCCCCGAGTTTCGTAACATTGAATTAGAAGGGCTTGGGAAGAAAAGTGTTAAAACTAGTCACATTTAGTGGACTGTTACTCATATTTTTTATTCATATTTATAGTGTACTCATTGTGATCTGAACAGTTTTTAATAAGTCAGTAAAAATTTTTTGTCAATAAGTTATTCATTTAATGAATGCCTACACTGCAGGAGTAAAATTATCTTTTGAACATAATAATTTTGGCAACAAAATTAGGTAAAATTGTAATATGTGCTAACTTTTCATTTAAGAAGTAGGCCTAGAACATTCATTGGTGGTCAATAAAAGTGTTATTTATATATTATGGATATTAAAGTACGTATTAGCGTCACTGCAAAATAGATTATTTTTCATAACAAGTGAATTAGCAGCAGTGAATGAATAAATGGGCTCCACCCACGTACATAAAATAATATAATGTTCATGCAGTTTACTGCATGTTCATAACGCGAAACGGTAAGATCTCTGGTAAATCTTGTTTCTGGCAAAACTAGCAAACAAAAATTGTGTTGCTGAAATGGAACAATTATGTAAGTTGGAAAGATCACACATAAGGTATGTTTTTTTTTCATATTAACATTGCAACAGGAAATCATACTCTGTTATTAATTATATGACTTTGTATATCTCCTTTGGAGACTCAAATAAACTTGAGTAGTTTGCACAAACTTTATTCACAAAACGGGAAGTATAGCATAAAATACTAAATTAAGTTGTTTTTCTACAACACAAGTTTACTAAATAATAGCATTTGATCATGAGTTTTAGAGATATTACGTGTTAATTAAAATGAATTCATCACTATACCGCATTTTCCGCGCTCACAGCTATATACAAATACCTGGTCAATACTAGGACGTCACAGATATTTATTACAGAAATTTAAATTCATCCATCCAAATCAGACATGTTCGTAGCAAAACCTGTTGTTAATTACGGTTATAAAACTACCGAATTTAACTAACTTAACTTTACCAAGTGAACGACAAACTTTGCAATAAAAAAGCCCGAGAAACAATTATCAACAATTTTCGTAGCTGGTTGCTGTCCTGTTTTTTGACTCTATTTCTTCTTGAAATTTTCCAGTTTTGTATAGATATTTCTCATCCATAGACTACTTGTCTTTTTTAAGTATTTTTTCGTGCTCAGTCTGGTTTTTCCATGACACACATCTGCATAGTAATGGCGAATGTCCAAAAATTTCCATCTATTCAATCACTCCCTTGCACTATTCATTCAAAGATCACAACACTTATCAAATTTCCCAGCGTTACGAAAATTAATATTATCTGATAACACGGCGTGCCTCCTAACGGAGATTACACTTGTAGCATTGTACAGTTCCTTCCGTCTATAATATACATATATTACGCAAACTTGCCATCAGCTCTTGTATTTTCCGAAAGCGCTCTCATTTCAGTATTTAACGTACTAATCAACCTCGTACGCCTCGTATCAGTAAAGCCAAACAGCACACACGTGGCAACACTGTTAGTCGCTTATTAAGAAATATAATATGATAATCCAAGTACTTGCCGAAACAAACCCACGAACGTAAAATTAAAATTCACAGGCACGTGCACAACATGCGTTAACAATTTCGAATGGTAGTGACCCTAGAATTAAGAGTAATAAAACAGCGCCATATTTGACTCCATATTCCTCTTCGAACTTGAACATGTCATTTGTTCATTGTTTCCTGCGATTGTAAGAATTGTCTCCTGTTCAATTCGGCCACACGAAATGAAGTAACCAGGGTACTAAATACTTGTTACTGCTTGAGAACCATCAATGCCGGATCGGATTATCAGAGGTGCAATGACGCACGTGAAACTAATATGTACTGCCGTAACTACTAGCCTACTAGCGAATTATAAAACGAAATGATAGGGTCTGTGTCGATCGACCCCCTCTCGGTCACCGAACATGTCCATAATTAAGACCAGCTGCCAACAAAACACAGCATCCAAAGTGCAGGGAGCCTTAACTCCCATGTCAAGGACACCCTCCCAACAGATGGTGACCTCTCTTGGAGTATAATCTGCGAGAAGGGCCCGACAACAAGGAACTGAGTTATACTCGATCAGACTGTCAACTTGAACCCATGATCGGTGATGTTCACGCTCGTCTGATCAATGGCGTTTCTCGATGATTTCCTAAATGCAACCGGGTCCATGGCAAGACCTGGATACCTGCCACAAACGTCCGGGCGGGTGATATAACGGAAGAAGATCTCTTTGAACCTTCTACTAGCCTGCATCACTAAGGGTAGCAGCAGAAATCTCGAGAGCCAACGGCACACTTCTAAACAACGTGGCCAGTAGTGCTGGTGGATGTATTTTACAACAGGGTAACACACCATACTTCCACGTCTAAAGCTAAGGCGAAGTCAGGCGTGATTCTGTGGTAGGTGATATGGTATTGTCGCAGAGTACGTAAGTATACAGAAGTGAAAAATCCGCTTCTGTAGTCTATTTACGGTTACTTACAACTTTACCGAAGACCTGCTAAAATTATACTTCCAGGATATCCCCCCCCCTCGTGCAAACAAAGCTTAACCGAGTATATAAAATGACACCAAAGATACAAAGTATTGGGTTCGTGCGCACTCAAAGTAATAATATTTTGCATAAGAACTATTTCTTACTAAGCATTACCAACGTCCTTATTTTCTCCATGTTTTTGTTCGTACTAATTGTAAATTAAATATTATTATTTACAGATAAAATGTAAGCAAAAGTTCAATTTTACTAAAAATTTGATACTTTTATGTTAACACTTGTAATACGTGACATATTTAGGAAACAACAGAGGTTTGATTCAAAACGTGTGAAGAAACCGCGAGTAGGCTGTACAGCACGCCAGAACGACGTACGCCAATCAAAGCCGGCAGCTCATCCAAAAGAGAATATTTCACAGCACGCGATAGCCAATCAGACACCAGGCCTCTTCCCAGAGCCTCGCGCAGCCAATCGTGAATCGGTGCTCCCACGTTAAAACAACCGCTATGACATTCTAATTTTGTATGAATACCTATCCTGTGGTTTTGTAGGTAAATTAAATACTTCTGAAATCAATATCTGCAAAAAAAAAAAAGTAAGACTATAAGTTTACAAATTTTAATGTAATCATTAACCAGTGGCGTGTGCTGAAGTGTTTCAAGGTAAGCTTGTGCTTGCTCAGAGCTGTACAGACTTGGCATCACGCAGCAGGAACCAGCAACCATAGTGGAGCCGGGAGGAACTGAATGTATTGTGGCGACTGACGAGAGAGCGGCGAGGCAGCCATTACACACGTGCTGTGACGTCAACTGCAATAATACGTTTAAGTGACCGATATGTCAACTAGCAAACGATTGGGTACAGCACAGAGAAAAAAACAGCTTACCTTGCAACAGTTCACCACACGCCACTGTCATTAACAGTGTGTTGTAACGAATTGGGGAAAATAATTACATATGGAATATTTAAACAAATTACCACTAAATTCAGATTTTTTGTTTTTCATTCATAACATTAACTACTGAAGCGGTAGTGATATATTTATGTATATAATAATTTCACAGTACTCGACGCAGGTTTATTTAAACTAGTAATTTGGTCTGTGGCATTTTAAATGTTCACTCTGGTTGTGCAGGGATACGCAGCTGGTACAAATAAGAAAATTAAGCTGGGAATTTCAAAAGTGATCAATTAACAGTGATAGCCAACAACAAACTAGTAAATCTTGGAAGTTGAAGAAGAAACCGTACCAGTACATAAAAGAATCTCTGGACTTGATTGATACAGCATATTGTAATTCATTTTGACATAGTAATCTTGATGAGTTATCATAAAATTATGTTGTTAATTTTATTGTAACACTTTCGTTAATTTTAAAATTTAGAGCATATTTTTCATTTCATTTTACAGAGCTGAGAACTACAAAAATCTAGGATTATGGTTTGTTGATCTTTTGGTTGTGCGAAAATAAAGAATGACAAAATATTGACAGGAGACGTTTACAGTCGCCCGTGTCCCGAAATGGAGTTCCCACATCTGCTAGATGTCAGTGACCTGGACAAATCGAGCTCTCTGTTAGTCTACAATTACAACGCAGCTCTAGGAGACAAAATATGATGCATATACGTATGAGTTATTTTATTTTTGGAAGTCGTACATTGGTCGCGTCTCGCAAATGTGGTGTCCTACGTTGTAAATAGCTCATGAAACTAAAGCCGCGCCACCGTATCTTAATTGCTCTGTAGATAACGGAAGATAGCAAACTAGACTTTGCAAATAGCTAACAAATGTGCATTTCTGTAGGACAGTGCGAATGAGAGTAAACTCGCACGTTGTAACTAAAAATAATAAAAATAAAGTACCACAGACCAATCTAGAAAACATAATTTCCAATTGAGTATAAATTTACCCCCAAACGATAAATAATAATGACGTGAAAATTTTACATTTGGTAGGAGACTAAATTAAACATTTCTTTACATAAGTAGGCAAAAGTAGTTATTTTTCATTGCCTTCTGCACATTTTAGTAGACCTGATATATTTTTTTTCCTCTGTGGAATCCCTTATCCTCAAATATTTTAACATGCTCATCAGGTTTCTTACCAAAGATTCCCCCGAGCAGGTCACCTATATAAATATACTCCAACGAAAAGTACATTTAAGATAAACAACGGTATATTTGGCATCAAGACTGTTGCAAACAAAAAATTAATATCAGCAGCTCTCTCATAAAGAAAACTTTTAGCCTGCGCCCGGCAGACGTTAACAACCACTCACACTGTCAAATATTTCTAATGAAACTCACCTCTGAAATTTTGGCATGCTGCAATATTGTTTCAGGACAATTCCTTTGATATGATATTAGTCCGTGCTTATGAGTAGTTACATAGTGCGAGGTTGAAACAACAAATGCTGAAGAACGTCGCAAAGGAAAACACAGTCGTAATTAAATGTTAACGTAGTGGAAAGCTACACAACTTTGGTACTGTCATACAGACATTATGAGGAGGGATAGCTTTCTTGCCGGATCACGAGTTATTTCTGAGGCCCTGAGCACACTTAAAATAATCTGTACTAATTCCGTAATTTAACTTGTTCGAGTCGCAGTTTGACCATGCGAACGGCAACTAGTAAAGTAACTGATAGGTAGTTGTATATTAAATTTGGTAAATATAACCCATTCTTCAATTCTTCGTCGCAGCTTCTGCGCTCTTGTACACGCACAGTACGTTAAAACGCTTCCAACGCTGTTTGGAAGAGGATGGGGGGAAATTCGAAGATTTTTTTGGTCATGTTCACGATTGCAGTATATGAAACTTCATAATAATAATAATAATAATAATAACAATGGTTTCATTTTAGAAAGTTTTGTTATTTTTAATTACGAAGAATTTTTGAGATTTTGCCATAAGATTTCTCGTGAGAGATGGAGGTCTTAATAAAATAAGTTAGATTAATTTCCTAATTTATTTATAAAGATACAAAAATACATAAATTTATTATTTCGAATAACACTTACTATCTTTATCGGGGAATTTCAGCGTAGAGATGCCAAAAGTGATGACAAAAACAAAATTTCTCGAGCATGTTACACAGTATCCCCACGCATGAACTGATAATCAAACAGGCACACGCTAATCGCAACCCCCCCCCCCTCGACCAATGATGATACTCCCCTTACCGTACTAATCCTGTTTACATAGATATGAGACATAAGTGCTGCTGCAGGTGGCAGAGAAGCAGGGCGAGTGAGCCGCAGAGATGCAACTTTGGCCACTTCTTAAGTATGTTCAATAATTTATATATTTGCGACAATCATATATAATCACATTCGACCTATGTGAGCAACCTTAGGCTTCCTCCAACAGCCACAACAAAAATTCCAATAGACCACACCTGTGATGTTTTACACTATTTGGTAAGGGCCTTCCCAAAATTTCCGGATCTCAGGACAGAATCACTTAAATTTATGTGGTTTGTGCAAGCACGCCAGTTGCCAATGTCGGGACACATCAGATGTTCTGCAGTCATACTTCATAATTCTACCACTATCGATGATAAGGTGCCACGGAACAAAACTATGTAATAATATGTATGTCGAACAAACTTCGATGCAGCTTACTGGCATGTGGGATGTAGAAGCATATTCTTCCATCTCATTCCCAAAATCTTTATCGCCTCTTGGAACAGTGTAACTTAGAAATGTCATCCCTGGTCCGAATGGAGCTCGAGTGACTCCCCAAATCTCGAAGATACATGCTGCAAGAGGATCTTATCTACAGGACAAGCTTCCTGGTTGGGAATCGGGATGATCTCAGGGCACTATTTGAAATAATCCTGAGCTATAATGAGGTATCAATTCACCCCCTTGGTCATCGGCAAGAACAATAATGTATAATGCCATCCTCTCCAATAGGGTCCCCACGTTGTATAACTGTAAGTTAACTTATCCCCTTATCTCTTCCTTGAAGAACAGGAGAGTACTAACACCAAATCTCGGAATCCTCCCGACCATGAAGCCAGTAAAATTTGCCACTAAAATGACCAAGGATCTTCATAGCTTCTTTTAGGTTTGTGTAGTACTTGGCCGAAGTACTAAAATGACCTTTTCTTTCCACCCTGAAATTGTAATAATACAACGACAGTGCTACATCACATGCTCTTATGCCCAAGCTGAATTCGCCTTTAAAAACTAGTAAGACCCAGAACTGCTGAAGACATCAAAATTTCTTTCAATTTTCTGAAATTAGTTTTATAATGTGATCCACCAAAACTTATTTTTTAATTCACTCGGTCCATGACATGGACGAGCAGTTTCAGTACATTCATGTATAAAATGATGGTAATAATCACATAGACCCAGGAAACTTAGAAGTTGCATCTTATCAGTTGATTGAAGTCACTCTCTAATTGTATTTAATGTCAGGATGCATTTATATTTGTTGAGTGCACTACATGGTCCAGGAATTTAACTCTCCTCTAAAAGCGATGGCATTTTTCTTGGGGCTCGATTAAATTTGGCTGTAACAATTTCCTGAAATACGAATTCAAGGTAAGTTAAGAATTTTCCAAATAGTCTTCCTGTGATGAAGATATCAAGTAAACTTCGCAGGTATCAAATGGGAAAACTATTCCATCAGGCATTCAAAGATCGCATGATATTGATTGGCCCAAAAGGCATAACATTGATTTGCCATTTCCCCTGTCCTTGCATACCGAAGGCCATTATTTCAAAGTCTTCTAGAGCCATTTCAAATTGCCAGCACACGTACTTAATGTCAGAGGTCGAAATCTATTGTGACTTTGCGATGATATGCAATATTTAATCATTGTAAGATGGGGACAGGTGACTTTCTTTTTTACCTCGTCATACTAGTGGTAGTCTACAAATATATTATCTCAACACATAAAAACCTAAACAGAATTTAAAGGAAAATCACTTTTGGAAAGACCTCATAGGATGCGAACATTAATAATTTTTATACTGACAATGGTGTTTTGTATTAGTGACTTTATGATGGTTGTGCAATGTTACCTAACGAAAGTATGCATACCAAATGTAGGCAGTTGACTTTCCAACAATTAACCAACACATGACCGACAAAGAAAATTTAAATAAGACATGGTTTGTGTGTGTTAAAAAAAGAAAACATAGGGAATTATTGTTCTATTTCATTAGAAATATAGCAACTCTCATTGTTAGTGTTATGTTGGTTAAACAATATTCGCCCAACTTAACATTATGCACCAAATACCGACAACTGTGTTCTCAACATTGACACAACACATCGACATATATTCAAATAAAAATATTTTAAAGAGAAAGGATCTCAGGTCTTGAAAAACATTCGTAGTTTATAAAATACAATAAAGGGGCATTATAAACTATCGCAATGTTTTTTGCGCAGTTTGACACAAAATGTTGGCTGTCCAACAGTGGACCGACAGAAAAATACATACCTACCAAAAACCAACATTATGTTTACCAAATTGTTACCAACCATCAACCAATCAGTTTGATATTTAAAAATATTACACTTGAAGTATGTTCTGGCATTTTCTGATTCAGTGGTGTCATTGTCTAATGAGCACAAAATAATTCCATTAAATTTTCGTGGTAGCTTGTATTCGTTGGCTTATTATGGTGAGCCAATGTACTATTTTATGTGTTCCAGTCCATCATATAGCCAACCTTTTTAACCAAACACCAACTGTTGGGCCAACATATGTTGATACTGGAGATGCTATAAATATATAGTTTTTATTAACTAGCACAATGGCAGGCATCCAAGGATTGAATTATGGTTATATAACATCAAAACATTCATCTTCCTCAGAATACCATTGACTGCTTCAAGTAAGGCTAGTGGCTGTTACCTTGTGGTTTGCTTTGGGCTAGGTAATGCGTGTATTAATTCGATGACATGCAACATTAGCCCTGGCAATGTCATGTGGCCCAAAGGAGAAAGCAGGTTGAGTCCTCTTGTACAGTTAAGGTACAAAATTCTTCTGACAGTTCAGGTTTCTTCTTTTTCTTTCCAAAAGTTGGACCAGTGGTTCAAGTAGAGTGCTTTCAATACTACTTGATACTGAGGCCTCAAGATCACCTTGTATTATAACTTTGATAGATGCTGATAACCTTATAAAAACAATCTACTGTAAATCTAGGTTACCAAGATGTACCTCACCATATTGACACTATCTCACACATTCCCCTCCTCAGCACAACCATACACGTGTCAATAAAGCATCCCAGTTTACAAAACAGGTTCAACATCAAGAGACTTTCAGCATCTGTTTCTGCTGTCTATTGTGTTCCTGAGTTCACCAAGCTTTAATTTCAACATTTTCTTACATTCTACTGGTGTCACTTTCCTCGTAGATGTAATCAATTGGCATTCTTCCAAGCTCTGATCTGTAAGTTGCCAGGGGGACCATAGTGGCCCCTTTTGTGTCAATGACAATCTGGTAAAGAATATCAAAATAATATCATCGCTCCCCTCAACAAGTATGACATAGTTTACTTGCTTTTATGAGCATACATTCAAGCATAGTAGTTGCATGACGAGTATTGGGTCATAAAGTGAGTAAGAATACAGAAGCGAAACAGCCGCTTACTCCACGAACTCCAACCGCACACGTCAGCAAAATTACCTGTTGGAACGCCTTTCGCCAATCAGTGCCTGGTAACCTACTTGTCAGCCGGCAGCCCAGCCAATAGATAATCTTTCGCAGCACGCAGTAGCCAGTCAGAAACAAGATCCGTTCCTAGCACCTAACGCAGCCAAACAACGAAATATGGAAGCCGGCAGGCGTCGCGTCCACGCCAAACTCCTGCACAACACACCAGTCGTGTAACCACGTGAAATGGAACCTATTGCAACCGCTCCCGAGCAAGCTGTGAGGCACCCATTAATAGAGTGACATCAGCTGCAGATCTTCATTTTAGCAGCTAATACAGTGGTTTTTAACATTTAGTTTTTAATTAATGGTACCCTTGACCAACTAAATCTTTTACGCAGCTCCCCTACGGAATATGCAATAGAAACTGGACTTCGGAATAGATGTTTAATAAAAATAAAACATACAACAGCTGTTTTTGTTTATCGCTAAAGGTGTTTACACAATTCACACAGAAAAATATATCGGAAAGAAAATCACATGTCTTAAAAGTCAGTGAAACTTTTTAACTTTTACTTTTCGAGTGACACTGTGCAGATGTGTAGGGGTGAGGTGGGAAAGAAATTGCCCATAAGTTTATCATCAATTACGATTAAAGTGTTATTAATAATACTTTAATTGTGATAAAATTGGGTCCAGTTTTTTAAATTGTGAAATTTTTTTTTCCAAGTATTTGTACTGGCCGCAGTGGTCAGACTACTAGCCTCCCACCTAGAGAACCGCACAGTGATTCCTGTACAGTAAAACATTGTTTGTACTTTTACTACAAAAAAATGTGTGGAAACTAGTTGCCAAAAAAATTCTCGGTAACACTACAAAAAACCTTTGTAAACTTTGCAAGAAATCGCTTGAAAAGTGTACGGGATATATTCAGTATTGGTACAAAACTGTACTGTAACCCACCGACGGCTATTCTGTAGAATTACAACAATATGTGTAGTAATTTTCAAATTATTTCCTGCAAAATCACAAGCTACTATTAAGGGTTCTACAAATTAATTTGCTTACTTGATGATACGCATTAGTTTTCATGGCATAAAAAATATAGGTCAATCTTGACAGCACGGAACACATTTTATGCGGCCCTGTCAGGCACGTCCCAACCCAACTACGATTTTGAAAATTCGCATTAGGGTAACAACAAACGAGCCCGGAACATCTACAGTAGAAGCAAGTACACTAACTACTGCACCACAGATGCAGTCATACACTGTTTTATATTTTATTCCGATGTACGTCCTTTCAATAACACAGGCCTGCAATGAAAAATCTTTTTTAATGTATTTATGTGCTTCTGAACACGAAAATGACTTGCAATTTTGAATATCATATCACGTTGTTCTGCAATATGCTTATTTAAGAATACGTACGTTACGTCATATTCATTAAAGTAATAAACGTTTTCTGTCTACATTTACTACAAAACATTCTCGTAAATAAATTCTGTCGGTAGAGAGCGTTGCATTTAACTGAAATTCCCCCGCCCCTCCTTATCAAACTCAGCCTCAAGCAGTTTCACTACGCATTTTGTAAGGAACACACGTGTTTAATGCTCGAGTTTTCTGTGCCTTTCGAATAGTTAAATATGGCGTCGAGACAATGTAAAAATAGTGTAGATATAGTTCGTTGTATTTGTGGACAATATACTGTAAAAAAAACTAATAAATATTGGTGATTTCATAGAAAAGACACATTGTGCTAATTTTGGAAGAAATATATTACATCAAGATAAAAAGTGGACTCCGCACAAAGTTTGTTCAGCTTGTGTTGAAATACTATGGGATTGCTGGTAAGAAGAGAGCTCTATCTTTTGGTGTTCCTGTGATATGGAGAGAGCCAACTAATCACATTAATGAGTGCTATTTTTGTTTAATTGATGCCAAAGGACATAATTCCAAAACCAAACAAAAAATTACGTACCCTGATGTCGAATCAGTTACGAAACCGACACCACATGGGCCTGAACTACCATACCTAATCCACCTACATATATTGACGATATATTGTCACACAAATCATCTGATGGTAATATTCCGAGTAGTGGTGATATATTTGAAGCAGAATGTTCGAGTAATACACCGCGACCTCTAAAACAGCATCAAATAAATGATTTGGTGAGGGATCTTGAACTCCCCAAAGATGTAGCTGAGCTGCTTGGATCTCGTCTGAAGGAAAATCATTTATTAGATCCGGACACTACATTTTTTTGGTATCGACGAAGAGAAGACGAATTTACACTTTTTTTTTCTTCGAAAAAAGACGATATTGTTTTTTACAAAGATATTGAAGGCTTAATGCAGATGTTTGCTATCGAATGCAACACGGAAGAATGGAGGTTATCTTTGATTCTTCCAAAAGATCTTTAAAAGTCGTTTTTTTGCACAATGGCAATACACACTCGTCAATACTACTAGCACATTCAGTCTATCATAAAGAAACATATGAAACTTTGAAAACTGTTTTGGAACTAATTGGATATGCAAGACACAGCTGGTTAATACATGGAGATCATAAAATTGTATGCATGGTACTTGGTCAGCAACAAGGTTACACAAAATTTCCATTTTTTCTATGTGTATGGGATAGCAGAGCTAGAAATTTACATTGGCAAAAAAAAGATTGACCCGCTCGCAAAAGTTTAGAAATTGGAAATAAAAATGTCATCAAATCCAGTTTAATAGATCCAAATAAAATTTTACTTCCACCTCTACATATTAAATTACGACTGATGAAACAATACATAAAAGCACTGCCTAAAGATGGAGAAACTTTCAAATATCTTTGCACCAAATTTCCTAATCTTTCCGATGCTAAGCTGAAGGAATGTATTTTTACAGGACCTGGCATTAGAAAGTTAACAAAAGATAAACATTTCGAGCGTGTAATGACTGATTTACAACTTTCGGCATGGACTTCGTTCAAAGAAGTGATTTCCAAATTTTTAGGCAATGTCAAGGATCTAAACTACAAAGCAATTGCCAGGAAAATGCTTATTAGTTACAAAAATCTTGGCTGCAATATGAGTTTAAAGGTACATATTTGAATTCCATATTGTAACGTTGCCCCGCGTCTGGGCAGCCATGTTTGTATCAATATTGTAGAATTCGTTTTGTAGATTTCCCTGAAATTCTTTCATGGCCTGTTGTGTTACAGTCGTTTCCTTTACCTGTCTGTTGTCATTTTCTAGTCTGGTAATTATACTACCAATTTCATTTACTTGCGTTTGCAGAACTACGACAGACTGTATATTTCGTGTGAACTTAAACCTAATTCTTGTGTTTGTTCAAAAATTTTAACTCCCAACTGTTTTACCTCTTCGTTAGTTTCCTGTATCCTATTTTCACACTGAATTGTCGTTTTCGCCCCCCTCCCCCACCCCTAGTTTTTTATATGAGGCTACTCTTCAAACCACTGCACCTCTGCTCTTTAACCACAATTTAAGTTTGCAATTTGGTAATCAAACTCAAAAAATATACACTTCATTGTTTACTTCATTCCTACTAGCACTTTTAATCTGATTCTGTATAATAATATCTATATTTTTTTAACCCTCACTTGGGACAGTTAATGTTGATAAGTCAGAATTTCTAAAGTAATAAAGGGAATAAAGGTGGATCCAGAAAAATGAAGGCTATTTTTAAATACCCAATAGCTTCAAATAGGAAACAACTTAAGCGTTTGTTATAATGTTTTTTAACTTTTTCAGAAGTTGCATAGCAAATTTTAGTGAAATTTGTTCACCATAGCGAAAATTAATGCAGAAAGGAAAAACATGGGTTTGGGGAATAGAGCCACAGCAGGCTTGGGAGAAATTGAAAGAAAAGTTAGCATCAGCTGTTATCTTACAACACTCTAAGTTAAACCAGAAATTTTATATTGCTTGTGATGCTTCAGATAATGCCGTAGGAGCAGTACTTTTTCAGTACGAGGGTAATGAACAGAAACCAATAGTTTTTGCTAGCAGAGCTCTCAACACAGCCGAGTTAAACTATACTGTAACAGAAAAGGAATTGCTTAATTTGGTTTTTGCGACATCAAAATTTAGAACTTACATTTTTAGTAAACCAACAAAAGTTCAAACTCATCATAAATCATTGTACCATATATGGTCATGTAGGTTGTTGCATGGAAGGATAACTAGGTGAATTTTGGCATTATAGGAATGTGATCTGAGGCATTACAGGAGTATGACCTGAATATACAGTACGTACCAGGTAAAACACAAGTTTAGGAGTATAAAATGGAGAGTAGCACTAGGGAATCTGTTAGGAATACAGGTAGGATTACCTCAGTATACCATCCTTCAGCAAACCCCACAGAGAAAGTGATGAGGGAGTTGGGGAGGCTGTTTAGAGTTTTCTTCTACGAGAATCATAGTTCATGGGTAGGAAAGGTAGCAGAAATTGAACACCATTTGAATAACATGCACCACGACAGCACAGGGTATACACCTATAGAGTTAATTAAGGCGCAGCAGCCAGACTCACAGTTAACTAAGGTGGTGAAGTTCAAGTAAACACAGATTTAGCAGAAAGAGTAAATAAAAGGTTAGTATTGAAGGCTGCAAAGAGAAAAGAAAGAAATGATAGGAAACATAACCCCATTGTGTTAAAAAGGGGGGATAAAGTGTTAGTGCAGAATAAAACTCTATCTTCTTCAGATTGCAAAAGAACTTCACAAATTCTTTTTATTATATGAAGGACCATACGAGATTGAGGAGAAAGTAGGCCATGACGTGTGCAGGATACATGGGGTAAATTATCATATATCCCTTCTCAAACCTTGGGAGAGGCAGCAGTGAATAAGGTATTAGATTATTGTGGATAGTAAAAAACTTCATACTTCTGATCTGTACATAGTTATGTTGTAAGAATTAATAATTGTGAGATAGAGTGTTTCTGTCTGTATGTTTTAAACGAGAAATGTACAATAAATGTTCAGTGTATTAATGTTTAATACTAGTGTTTAAGAGTAGTAGTGCCAGAAAGAAGCAAATGTGTGGTAAAGAACAAGGAACAAGTACGCGAAGGGATAGTGTTTCTAAATGAATCAATATTGCCAATCATCAGGCACAGGATTTCTAATGATCATGTGAGGAAAACAATAAAGATATATGAAGTAATAACAGCAGTAAAGTGTAAGGAAGGTTTTAAATTATGTGTAATCAAGAACTGTAACAATAATATGATGTTGTCAAGAACATTTAACTGTACTTGAATCATCATCTTATATATTTTAATTCAGTGCTGAATGGATGGCAATTTGTAAACTTAATAGTAAGTTTTTGTTATTTTTTGCAAACCTTTGATACAACACAAAAATCATAATTTCATCAAATGGAAATGCCATCATTATAATGTATCTCCAGTGGTATTATTTAAACTGCATTACCAATAGTGTGATCTACTAATGATTTTTTGTATAGTATAATTGAAAGGAAAGTTTTTGTTTTAGTGAAGATTGCTTCTGATTAACTGAGGTTTACCAGTATAATGGTAAATGAAAATTAATGTCAATGAAAGACATGGTTAATACTATAGAGTGTAAACAGTTGTGTTGAGCAAATAAGCTATGAGAAATATGGTTTTACATAAAATTTAATGTTTTTTTTTAATTGTTTTTGTAACTATTGTGATTTAGATTTTGTACTTTAAGCAGATTACCGAACAGGAAGTGCTATATAGGAGCAATGCATATAAATAAGTTTTGTGTTTTCCGTTTGAAAAATGTTAAAGTTTGTTGGAAGTTTATGGAAGAACCATAATGATGGAATAATTTTACTGTTATTTTGAACAAGTAATGAAAAGGATAAATTGAGGATGCAGTACATGTTGTCTAAAAATACAAAGGTTGAGGAGTTGTATTGTATTGAGCCTTAAGAATAAACATAAATAATAGTAAGATGTTGCTACAGTTTATGGTGTCCTTGAATCATTAGCACAGAGAGTAAGTTTTTTGAATGGGACAGGTCTGAGGCCCCTTTTTGTTAGCACTAGCCCTTATGAATAAGGCAGTTGCTTTTATAGTTTTGGGCTGTTGTTGTGTGCTGATCCCAGCGAGGTACCAGAGTAATGAGCAGACTACCAGAACCATAATTGACATACGCTGTGAGTACACACTCAACCACAAATTAGAGAATAACAGGCGACTAATTGCAATAAGTGATATGTTTTATTTTCTTACAGCATCCCAGTAGATATCTTGTCGCTCTTCTTTAACGAGTGAAGTGGCAAATATCGCAAGCACCCGCGACCTCTAAATCTTTATAACTTTAATTCTTTTTCGGCATACACTTAATTCTACTAAATTATTTCCACCGGTGTGTGAGGTTGGTAGGGTACCAGGAGGGAACTTACATCCTTCCTGCCTTCGTAATGTATTCTCTCGATGCAAGCTTTCAATGACGTGAATAATCAATAAACTACTGTGGCGCTACTCTGTGCTTGTTTGTCTGTGAAACGGACTGTTGGTGACTCTGCATACTTGAAGTTTGTATGTGAACTATAGCATTTGAATGATAAATAAAAGTACAGAGTAAATAAACCAAAACTTGACTTTATTTTATATTTGTTTGGCGCCTTTAAAGTTTCGTGTTTCTACCGATTGAGCGAACTAAGCTGTAATTTACAGTCGCAATTTCTGGCGGCTGCCACGTTACAATATTGAACATTTTCCGACTAATCTCGGAGACTACAGCGAAGAAGAGGGTGAACGCTTCCACCAAGACCTTAAATACGTAGAAAGAAGATACCAGGGTCGTTGGGACGCCAGCATGATGGCTGCCTACTGTTGGATGATACACAGAGACGGCACAGAAGAAACTTATAAGCGGAAAGCGACGAAACTAAGTTTTTTAAGTAAAAAAAAGCAAGATATTAACAATTGTTTCGAAAATTATGGTTTTGTTTCTATTATTGTTTGATTTTATATATATCGCATTATATAATTAAGACAAAAACACACTGATATCATCTAAACGTCTTTATATTTCACACTAAATATATCTAGAAAATAAACGACCTGTTTTTTTCTTACATATATTTGTAATCTCCTTACGGGTATATGCGATGTGCTTAAATGTTTTAAGAGACAATTTTTTAACATACCTAAGTATTAATATGCGGTATTTTACTTTCAAGATAGAACTGCAAGTTTTTACTGAGCTCGCGGTGGAACTGTTATTAGTTTCACACTTAATTAAAAGGAGTATGTTAGTCCCACGTAAAAACATTGTTTATATTTAGACTGCTTGCTCGCCTCCCACCAAGGCGAACCGGGTTCAATCCTGGCCGGGTCACTCCCGGATTTTCGAAAGTGGGAATCGTGCCTGACGATGCCACTGGTTGGCGGGTTTTCTTGGGAATCTCCCATTTCCCACGCACCGCATTCCGTCACTGCTCTATACTCACCTCGCTTCACCCTCATCGGCTCTCAAGACCACGATGTTAAGAGCCGTCTATATCTCTCCACTCCAAGTATTTATCATAATTAACTCGTGCGTCAAAACTGCTAAGTAAATCTTATCTCCCTCCCTTATCTTCAGTTAGTGTAACCCCCTCCCCCCTTCGTGCCTTTATAAATTTCTGGCTACGCCACTGTCATTGTGTATCACTCCATAAGGAACAACGTGGCGAAATTTATCGTGAAATAAAAACGTCAAATTCACATGGCAGCAGTTACTGGTCGCGGAAAAGTCTTTTATAGGAGAAACAATCTGCGGCGGCCAAGGTGGTAATTCTTGGCGCACCAGGACGCCGCGGGGTATTAGTTGAAAATTTCTGCGTGAATGTGTAGTCAAGGGAACACTCAAGCACAGGAAAAAGCAGACACCATCATGCCCTGCGTCATTCGCTGGTTTTCAGACAATGATTCCGCACCACTATCTCCCAGAAACAATCCCCAATCGGGTATATTTGGTTTCTTTCATAAATGCATTTTCATTGGATTCCTGTAAACTTTTAAAGCCTACCGGTTTCCCAGGAAAACATTGTCTCGTGATCAAGCTGTCCCGAATTTAAAAATTCAACACCAACTTTCATTTTATGGAAGTCACTTTGAGCTAATCATTCCATACCAAGAAGGAATGTTTCTTTCATAAATAGTGTATCATATCAACCCCCAACCATTCCACCATTATTCATATCACACATGTGTTTCCGTCCCCTTTTGTTATATTTGCTGTGTTCTCTGTTAGCCATAAGTGAGATAGTCATAATATGGAGTAATTTGTCACCATAACTAACTCGCTGTGCCCAACAGCGCAGAGGAGTCAGTTTAAGTGATTGAAAACCATGACACCCTACAACCACTAGCTATCGCTAACCGTCAGCCTACAGTGGAAAATCCTTCCAAAATAATGCGCGTACCGATGTGGCCCTCACTCAATTCCAGCCAGTTTACGCATGAGATCCATACCGTGTCATTTTCCCCACAATCACCCTCGCTCATTCTTTATTATTGTCATGCACAGGTGAATGTGTAATAAATACTGAGCGAGGGTGATTGTGGCGAAGATGACACTGTTACAATATCATAAATAAACTGGCGGGTTTTAGACAAATGGTTCCCGGCAGAAGCCGGGCCTGACCTCCCCTCCGCCACATCCTATATCCAATCCACTATGAGATACACTGGGAGCACTACTTTGTTTCTTCAAGCCATAATTTTAGCATCCTGCAGACTTTATCACGCCTATTCGACCTTCCTGGGGAAAATTATCACAGAGTTGATCCGTCCTCGATATACAAACTCAGCAAACATCATCCATCCACTAGGGAAGTCCGTTTTACTAATAATTCCTAATCATCCGAGAGTATTTCTACCTTATCTGGGGTTCTTATATCAACCCTCCCTTATCATGCCTAACCATGGCTACAGCAACCTCCATGATCCACATCACACTTCTGTTTAAAGTTGTGTTTTCCGTCAACGTAAACGATGTGTCATAATTAGAGACCTGCAAAATTCGCATTATTATTTGAGGTCACGTTAAACTTCAAACACATGTACCTTTGCTATAAGTTTTTCATTGGATCATACTTTATTTGACATGCCCTGGATAACTCTGCGCCAGTAAATGAACACCTCACAATTGCTTTGTCCAATCGTATGCAGTCTGGTCAAAAGTGGAGTGACTTCACATCTATGCAGCAGCCAATGGAGAACCGACGCTGGCTTGAGTATATACAGTACTATGGACGGGGGACAGATGACAAACCCATAGATTGAATATGTATTGATGATTGATTGAAATCTTGGATGAAAGATTGATGGGAAGATTGGAAGAATGATGGAAAGATTGTGATATTGGTGGAAATATTGCGTGATCGGTCGAAAGATTAATGGAAAGATTGCGAAAGATTGATGGAAAGATTGGAAGATTGGTGAAGATTGGCGAAGATTGCGAAGCGTGCGGAGCTGCTTGTGGTGCATGCGGTGCTGATTGGTAAGGACTGTGAATGATTGATGGAAAGATTACGAAATATTGATGGAAAGATCGAAATATTGGTGGGGATTGTTGAAGATTGCAGAGCATGCGGAGCTGATTGCGGAGCAGATTGGGATTGATCGAGGGATAGGCAAGTATTGATATGAACGTTTGAGATGAGACTTTATCACAGTCGTAGATTCCAGGTCTCAAGAGCCTAGCACTATTTGTAATTCAATTAATTCCAAGTATGTCTATAAAAGTGTTGGTAGATGCGGATCCATTCCATAATTATAACATACCTGTGCAGAGAGTCGTTACTCATATGATGGGGCTTGGTTTGGTCATATATACATACATAAAAAAAATTCTGAGCAGCATAATTATGCCTACAAAACAGTCGAGTGAATAATTTACAGACTCCGCAATCGTATAATAATTAGACTTCAAGAGAGAAGACCGGAAGTGTAGTAGAGAGGCTTTTGTATCGTTCCGCAATATCCTATGTATAATTTCGGTAAAAATTAAAAAAAAAAAGTTTTCAATCAAATAATAAATACAGATTTTCGATTTCACATACCATATGCCTATATGGCTACCAGAAAAAATACATATATGCTTGTAGGGTTAGTGTTCGTAACTGCTGAGCACCTTCGGATACATTCGACAAACCCGATACGAAGGCTTCCGAGCATCCCCTTAGTCAAACCGAAGGCTGCCAAGCTCGTAGGAGTCAAGCCGTAAACCGCCAGCCACAGCCACACAGCTCCCATTTAAAATACATTGCGCCAGACTCGCCATATACATACTACTTTCCAAATAATAACGCGGATTCTGAAGGTCTCTAGTCATAATAGGAGATTGTCACCATTGATAGACGCCAGCCCAGGCAACACGGAGGAGTCAGAAAAAACGATCATAGACCAATCGGTTTGGATAGAGCATACAGACGTGGCCACCCGCGAACCATGTAGAGCACATGGGCGGCTGTGCTGCGGCTAGGGTGACGCCGGGGAGGGGCCGATCATTCGGCGCGACCTCCGGCCTCACGCGAACTGTGACCTTCCCCCTCGGCGCGACTGGCTGGCGTACAATGCGCATTGTTGTGCCGGGGTCCGCCTCGTGACAGCGCTCTGCCCTCCGCGACTGCACTTCCCGTTCCTCCGTCCCCCGCTGCGCTACCCGAAAGTAGCGCCGGAATATTGTAGAGTGGGGAAACCTTTCGCAATGCTCTGTCATATTACTATACGCTGTTCACGGTTAATTGAGCATTATTGAAAGCCGTACTTTGGATCATTTTGTATATTTCCGCAATATGTAAGATTAACAGTGCCGTCTCACTTTAATCATGCGCGATCCAAGTGAAACCATAACTTCCACAAGGGAAAGAAAATGTGCTAATATTAAGCAAATTTGTGTTCTAGAATGTATAAAACATGGAAAATTGACTTTAGTAACCATACATTTACATATGACACTCTCAATAAAACATCAAGTCTGAGAACTATTTTTTATCAATTTGCTGCCACCTTAACTGGTAGCCTCCGTGCAAGTGTGTAGTAGAGCATTGGTGTAGCAATGGGCAGTGATTTTTTCAGAGGTTGATTTCAAAAGTGCTTACTTTACCGTGCACAGCCTTTATCAACTAATTTTATAGTCTGGATAGCAATCGCAACACTGATAAAAATAATGAAGGAACATTAATGATC